>JAMKCH010000261.1:0-50556 GCA_023653785.1 Ophioderma brevispina | reverse complement strand
TCAACTGGCCCGACGGGCAAGTACAGTTGAATTTCTTACTGGCCGAACCTGAAGTTCACTGGCCGAGGCCAGCGGGCCAGTGCTAAATCAAGCCCTGCCGCTACAGACGCCGTGCATGGAATAAACTCGGGGGCAGGCACGATGTGCAAGAGGCGAGGTGGTAAAACGGAATTACTTCAACGTGCGGATAAAGAAAAGCCCAATAATTTTTGCCTATTAGGTGATTGAGCAAAGTACATGATGCAGACTAACTTTTGAACCAATCCAGTGATCAGACTTAATGGTCTGTCTTTCCAATACTAGTAATCAGAGACTGACTGTCTTTTAAGCAATCCAGTGTATCTGGCCAGTGTGGTATGAGTTTCCTACCAAGCGCAGACACCAGCAGCTAGCAGCCAACCCCATTTCACTGCATGTGTGAAATACCCGAGACTGGTTTTCTATCTCAATCCAGGCGGTGGAGGCCAAGCTTCAGTCATAGCGCAAAACTGCCGAACGAGTCATTGGACGAGCCTGAAACAGTGACCGGAATTTGCAGTCACTGTGCGGCATTATAAATAGTTCAGTGAGTGGCGGAGATGGGAATTCACGTACAGGGAGCCGCGACGTTTAAATTGCCTTGCTTTGTCGGTGGGGCATAATTGTGCTGCAAAAAATTATGATGAAGTCTGGCCCAATCGTTTTTGAAAGACAGGACATGAGAGGATGTACCTGCAGGTCAACGAATCATTCAACGGTGGTGCATGGGCTAACCTGGGGCTACCTGGTACAGGGCCTGGTACATGGTCCGCAGCGATAAATGGTGGTGACCCTGCGATTGAAAATGAGGTCAAGCGAGCCTCGCTCAAAATGGATTCCCGTTGTACCGTTAGTCATACCAAAAAAATACTTAGAATGGAGTGATCTTCAACCCAAACGGATTTGAGTGGAAAAATATTGATATCAACCATATTTCGACTTTAGATATTTGTCAGTTTTAGTGATTACGTGCTAACAACTATGTGACGGCAAAAACGACGCTATCTGGGCCGGCACCCCCTGATCTCAAATGTTACCATTGACCTAGCTGGCAGCTCGACTTATGGCAAAGAGCTAAGTAGTACATGCAGCTTGCTGCTAGATTCCACAGCGGTCGAGAAAGACCTGACCATAGCTCGCTCGGCAAGCAAGTAACAGGCCTACATACAGCCAGGTCAGCTTCATTGGAACATATCCTGCACTAAAATAGAAAGTTCACTTGACCTTTCCTGAAAGGGATTGAGGCAATTCTGCAAGGCTAATGCAGAAAGGTGTACTGGCTATTGCCCCCCCAAAAAAACAGCCATTTCCACTAGTTTAAACAAAACCAGATAATCTGTTTCATTTTGTACAATTAAAGCACACAATCAGTCATTTTTTTAAAAATCAAAATGCAAGTTTTGCCGTTTGGTCTATCGACACTTATTAGTAACAATGCAGAAATATGGTAATTTTCTTGACAAAAATGGCGATGTAAAGCCGACTCAGATTTCCCGATGAGAGCGAACTCAATTTTCAAAGAAAGGTTTTGATAATAAATATGTTGTCAGATACTATAATCCCTGTGTGGAATATAAGCTCAAATCGAAGTCTTCATATAGAAAATCACAACTTGTTTAAAATTCAGGATCCGGATTTTGTATATATGGGATCCTCTGACACGTTATACTGGTATAAATGTTTATGTGAAAAAAAAATTCGATTCATCTCTTTGGAATTAAGCATTTTAGGTGACTAGCATTAGTTCTTGATGACTACTTTAATTACCACTCACAAACAAATAATTTCAAAATACTGAGTCGGCCTTAAGCTAGCCACTTGCAGGGTTTTTACTACAACCATATCCAGTACAACTGTGCAAAACTGGACTTGATGAAAAATAGGGCGCATGATTTTTATTACATTTGA
This sequence comes from Ophioderma brevispina, assembly GCA_023653785.1. Taxonomy (NCBI): domain Eukaryota; kingdom Metazoa; phylum Echinodermata; class Ophiuroidea; order Amphilepidida; family Ophiodermatidae; genus Ophioderma; species Ophioderma brevispina. Next base: position 48,630 of record JAMKCH010000261.1, on the reverse strand, counting down.
AAACAAATCGCTGATAGTGGCTTTGCATATAAATATATGGAGGAAGCATCATTGTGCACACGAACCAATACAAACTGACCATGCTATAGATCCACAGATATGAATGCATGCAGTTAGGGAAGATGTCATTTAATTATTGTAAAATATGTCATGTAAAAATTCAACCAAAAACAATGGGTGATTATTGTATTTGAACTTAAAAATTTTAAGCCAACCTCTCATTTGGTAATCAAGTGTGTTTTTATGATTTATACACTATATTACCCCCTGTATTGAATATTGCTCGGTCCAAATGCAAGATGGGTTTGTTATAGTATCGTCATAATTTTTGAAATTGCACTATAAAACAAAAATTGTCAATTTTACAGTATTTTGCTGGTGGCAATTCTGCCAACAAATTAACTGTAAAAACACTTAACATCTTGACTGCTCTTGACAAACAAAAAGAGGCTGTACTAGTGTTACTGGACTTCAGCGCCGCCTTCGACACCATAGACCACAAACAGCTCCTAACCCATCTAACTGAACGGTATGGGATTACTGGAAAAGCATTAAGTTGGTTCTCGTCATACCTAGATGGCCGAACTCAATCTATATCAGTCAGAGGTGCTTCGTCAGATCCTGTGGCGGTAGATTGTGAAGTCCCACAGGGCTCGGTTACTGGACCTATTGACTTCATCTTGTTCAGTGCCCCACTACAGGATATCATCACTGCCCACGGCATTCAATTTGTTGTTTACGCTGATGACACCCAGCTCTACCTGACTTTCCACCCTTGGGATCGTGAAGCAGCCATAAAAAAGATTGAAACATGCATTGCAGACATCAGATCCTGGTGTAAATCCAACAAGCTGATATTAAATGACAAGAAGACGGGGATGTTGTACTTTCGCTCTCATTTTAGCAGATCAGCTAGCAACTCTCAGCCAACTATGATCATTGGCAATTCTGTTATACATCCGTCAGCTGAAGCACGGAACCTTGGTGTCATCTTTGACTCATCACTAAGAATGATCAATCATGTTAACAGCTTATGCAAAGCTGCTTGGCTCTCAATAAGGAAAATTGGGCAGTTTCGACAGTACCTTGATGAAAAATCTACCATCAGATTGGTCCACGCCTTTGTTACATCTAGGCTCGATTCCTGCAATTCCTTGCTTTATGGCCTTCCAGAAAGAATTGACCAAGGTGCAGCGAGTTCAAAATGCAGCTGCCCGTCTTGTCCTTAAAATCCGTCAACGAGACCATATCACACCAGCTCTCTACCAACTACATTGGCTTCCAATTAAACAGAGGACAGTTTTTAAGATTCTACTTCTCACCTATAAGGCCATCCACAGCATGTCACCTGCCTATATCTCTGAGCTCATCCAGCTGTATTCACCACCAAGAACCTTGAGATCATCTTCTTGCTCCCAGCTGAGTAAATTAGCCAACTAATCAACAAAGTTCTATGGTGATAGATCTTTTGCTTACGCAGCAGCACATTTGTGGAATAAACTCCCTAACAGTATCCGCTTAGCTCAGTCAGCATCTATTTTCAAGTCACGTCTGAAGACATTCCTATTTACACAACATTTTGGCTCCTGATACAGATCCTGTTTCTGATGCAGTCCAATCACTAATTATAATTCTGTGAGTTTTTTTTTTTCCCTTTCTTATTCTCTACCTTCATCCAATCCGGTTGCCTAGGATAGTTGTTTTCATCAGTTTAGGTAGGGTTAGAGGCATCTGAATCCAGGAAAGATCAAGACTTAACCAATGTCGCTGTGGGGTACATACACACAGATCCTCACAGCTGACGATTCAGGTGTATCCCCATATGTTCTAAGTATGGGAGGCAACTGGGTTGTCTTTCTCTTCTATCTGTTGGTCACAATAAATATTATTATTATAAAAATCAGCTTGTAAAATATAGTACATCAAACTGTTAAATATACTGTGAATTTGAATGCAAACCTGTAAAAGCTGTATTTTTTTACAGGATTTTGTTGGCAGAATTGCTGCCAGGCTTTTACTGTAAAATTTATATATTTTTTTTTCTGTTTAAAGGGATTAGCAGCGATATTGCGAGAGAAACGAAAAATGTGGAAATGCATTTGTTTTAACTTATAAATCAGGGATAAGTGTGTACAATCCCATATTACTGCTTTTGTAGAAACAAACCACCAAATAGTGAAAAAAATACTTATTTGAGGAAATTTGTCATACTGTCTCACACAAATAGACATACAGCGATGACGTCTCAAAATCTACAATAAACATCTGATTTTGGTTTACACCAGCACAGAATAAACAAAGATAATGTTTGTGTTTGAGGTCAAAATCTGGGATATTCACCGAGAAAGGCTTTTTTGATCTCAAGTCGGAATTTTGATACGCACGTATAGAAATTAAAGAATTGGATAAAAAGTACTGCCTTGTCTTTAATACACGGATTTCAAGCCAACCACTTGCAGGTTATGTTTGCATATCCATGCCAGTAACAAAAATATGAAAATATGAATTTTGATTTTTTCGATGTTTCGGATCAGCAAATCGCTGCTAATCCCTTTAAGTTTTAGAACTTAATTGTGCAATTGTAAATTCACAATAGTGTATGTTACATCGTTAAAATAGATATTAAAAAGCAGCGTATTAAAAGTTGGTCGATTAAAAATCACACAACATTGTATATAAATTATTAGTTGATTAAAAATTACATTTAATATTCCGTTGGTTAAACACTGAAACATATTACGGTGATAAAAATAATAGAAATACAAACGTTGGTTAATTAAGCATTTTTCTGGAAAGAATTTAGTATTCTGCCACAGGCTACGAATTCGGCAACGTTAACGGAATAAACCGCATGTTAAAGGTGCCGAATTTTAAGTGTGGCAGAATACTAAATTCATCCCATTTTTCTTAACCAACAAAAGATTAAACATAAACTTCCCGCCAAAAACGCACGTTTCTGAAATATTTTGCTGACAAATTGTTCATTCCATGTTGGTAAATCATCTATTTTGCACAATGTCTATTAAAATATTGGTCACATGACCAATTTGAAAGTGAGGTGGCAAAATCAAACCTGGCCGATTACGAGAGAGTGACGACGTTGCCGAGTGTGAATTAATTCAGTGATATGAGATCAGGCAATAACCTATATACTTCAGACTTTCTTGACCGGTTTCAGGCTTGCTTAGCAAGGTTTTGGTTGTACGGAGACTTATATTTTGGGCATTTTCAGACTCTGTGAGAGACTCATGGCTACTCAAATTTCGTCGCTGAAAATTTGACAGGGTTGAATAGTCTAGTCTAGGGTCAAAGTCAAGACTTCAATGAGTACTTAGGGACGGAGAGATTATTCTGCTGACTGAATAAAGCTCTTAAACCCTCATTGAATATTGACAGATATAGACTATCAAGCCATTCCTGCAATATTACACAAATAACCCAACAATGGTTAACAAGTGTTTAGTTTTTAAACCAAACCACCCCCATATTAAGTTATAACCATAAATATTAATTTTAACCACAACCTGTTTAGTTTAACCAACAAACATTTTTAACCACATTGAGAAAATAGAACTATCCAACAGTTTGATAAAAGTTGTAACCAACCCCATATTAATTTTAATCAACAGCCTTTGATTACGATTTTAACAATGTGGGTGGTTCACCCTGTAATCCTAGGTTTGATTAAAATTTTTAACCAACACTAAGATTTAACAATTTTAATGCATGTTTTAACAGTGTAACAATTGATTTCTATTAAATTTTAATAAGAGCCTCCACTTTTTAAATTTTAAACTTCATAATAAGCCTGGAAATAGGAACACCAAAGATTAATCATTTTTGCTGTCCTTCCACATCACAAGCTAATTGCTGTATTTTCTTTCTTAGCATTTTCCACCATTTTCCTGTAAATGAATTGCACTGTAATTTTTTTTACAGTGTAACCAAGATTTCCCTCAACCTTAGGGAGGTCATTTTTTACGGGCCCAGGGGGGGAAATGGAAGATTTGAGGGGAACCCGAAATTTTTGTAAGGAGGGGGAACGTGAATTTTTCATCACGAGAGAGGGGGGTAACCTGCTTTTAAATGGGGGAAATCAGCGTGATCAAGGGGGGAACGTGAAATTTTTTGAACGGAAGCGAGGGGTGGAACGCGAAATTTTTGCCGAAAAACAAGTTGAAATCCTCCCTTCCCCTGGCCGTAACAATGACGCTCCCCTTAAATTAAATCTCATCCAAACATGCTATTTTGTGGATAAAATATTTGTGTTTTACGCTTTGGTGAACTATCACACGCTAACCCAACCCACTTTGAGATAGACTTTACTGAGATTTATAAGCGATTGACATTTTCATAGTTTGACCTATGGTCCATTTTATCTGGATAACATTCAAATACCTCCAGGCACATATCAGGGGGGCAGTCCCGCATTCCATAAAGGGCAAAAGGTCACTTTTTTGCTGATTTTTTTTTTTTTGCATAAAAAGGTCAAATTGAAAGACATATTTTGTACTAGTAGTACACGTTTTTAATGCATGAAATGTTCAAAAAGGTCCAAAAACGACCATTTTGGGGGGTAGGTCCACTTTTTCAAAAAAAATTCAAACTTTTTTTTAGGTTCTGCACCCCCCCCAAAAATCTGTGTATACGGCCCCGGGCAGATACCACATCGTCGGATCCCGCATAATCACATTGTAAGAAATTTCTGACATTGTAATGCTAGGTTTTGGACTCAAAATCCTATTAGAATAGTGTCGTCTGTGTGGTAATGCAGCCTCTTTCTGGATATTGCCAACAGCTAGGCTGTTAAAATGGATCCTGAAATCAATCAACTTGTTTGGCCACAGTCATAGCAGCCAGCAAACTCCCCCTGTGCATGGATTACACCAACATTGGGTCACGCACTGCTGCCATTTCAAACCCGGCCCGGACATTTCTTTCACATTGCCCAGAAAAATCGATGACCGTGTAGGCATTTTTTTTGTTCTAAAATGGTCCTTTTATACACCACCACCACCACCCGAACCCGTTCAACAGAAAACTCTAACCGGTCACATAGTTTTTGTTTTAAAAAACTTAAATTACACCCGAATATCAATTTCCACAGACGCCTAATAAAGTCCTTTTGGAGAGACTCTTATTTGAACAATTACACAAACCTCATAACAATAGCTCAGCGGGATGTTGTCGGCTGCTGTGGCCACTGTCAACACTCAATGATGGGTAGATTTTTTTACAACCTTTTTCACATTTATTTTGAAAAGCCATTTGCTCATGTTTGACATCCCTTTAGTCACTATGTGTTAACTGTGCTGTTAGAGGTTCAATGGGAGATTTTAACGGCATTCATAGTTTGTGTCATATGTAATGAATTCATATAGATTAACCTCAGTATAATTGCTTACCGTGCAAATTTTCTACAGAAATGTCCCTAAAATGAAAAAACAAAAAGGCAATTTTTATTTCTTACATTCATTTAAAACGTGGCCTTAATTTCATATTGCTCCAATTCACAATGGGATATTTCCTATTTTTTGTACCAAAGAATTCTCAGCTAATCATTTGAGATGGTGATTTTTTATGGAATTGTTTTTAAGGGACACCTGAATTTGGAATCTCTTCTTCCTGCATGCACCTTCAGGTTTTAGTAAGAAATGGTATTTGGTTGAATCTTAAAAGTTGCAGGCCCAATCATGAAGTCTTCAACATGTAGATATAATATTGCCTTCACATTTCCTCAATTTCTTCAGACATATTTATTATATGCTCATGAGGGAAGTGTAGCACTTTTAATAGATTTTTTTTCTGTATGAATTGGGACCAATAGAGCCTCATGTCCCCATAGCATAGTCCCATTTACCTCAGCCTTTGAGCCTTGGTTTTGCGCCCCCTACATATTCTATTAATTTTTCGTTAAGTTTTCTCAGCCTTTGGACTGCTTGCTCAAGTGGAAGTATGTTAAAAGTATGCACACTTCTTCTGTCAGGTCAGGAAAAAAAAAACAATCTTATCCTAACAGCAACTATAACAAGGGGCGATTGAAAATTTCTAAGGTAGAAGAATGTGAGCTGTACAAATTCTACAATACTGGATTTCACAATCATCAAATAAACATGTGAAAGTTAGAGTGTCTGTTATCATTTTTGTACAACAACAAATCAAACTTTGTAAGTCTTTCTAAGTGTGGGGCAGATGGGGTAGAGGGTCCTAACCCTGTTTACCTGAGCCATTTTTTGGTAACATCACCAAAGGGGGCTAACAGCCCCCTTGGATATTTGTTTTGGAAACATCAAATTCCTATTAATTTGGTACCAATGATTGTTATAAAAATACTACAGGGAGATTACAATCAAATAATTTGGCACCCGAACAAAAGGGGGGGTTAAAACATGATTGGTTTTTGGTAACCACCCACCCCCTTTCACATAGACAAGGATAAATGGTGACATTGAAGTATCCATTTTCCTAACCTTTTCTGCATCTCCCTTTCTCATTTGGATCCAAAAAGTTTTGATTGGCCACATTATCCCTCAATGACACTGCAACATAGCCTAATTTATTGATTTAGGCATTTGGCCACTGCTGCTCCACTGGCCACACAATTTTCGCAATAACATGATCTCACTCATGTTCAGGTTTGCCAAGATTCTTAAAGTTGAAGGCTGAATCAAGGATTCCCGAAGTGTTTCAATAGTCTTTCCACTAAAAATACTTTAAATTTCTTTCAATCTTTCTTTTCCTCCCTCAGTATTCCCACATTTGAGACTATCGCTATCGGGTGCAGCCAGGCATCCCAAGGACGAGTGGAGATTTTCTATGAAACCGGTGGTGTGGCATCTGTACGTACCTATGGCATCGGCCGATGGCTCAGTTATTTGCCATCACTGGGATCTACCAAGGCTACCACCTCATTAGTACTGGTGTGATCCTCCAGCCACCAGGAGGGTACCTTCTCAGCAGGTTAACATGCAGCGGTCGGAGATCAGACTCTCGGAATGTGATAGAGTCTATGGAGTGCACAGCTGTGCCGTGGATCAATATGCTGAGGCTCAGTGTACAAGAGGTTTGAGACTTGCTTATTGTGTTGTCTGTAATAAATGCTCTCTAATAAAAGCCCCCTAAGCTCCTAAAAATACCAAAAATCATGCCATATATGCAATGCAATTCTACACTAATAAGGCCAAGAAAAAGAACAATTTGTCTCAGAAGACCGCATGTACTTTGTTTAAAATTTGTGTTTGGCGCATTTTTTAGGTTTTTGCTCACTTGAAAGATTTTTAAAAATTCATAATGGAAAAAGTGGGTCAAAATGCAATAAAAAAATCCAGCATTTGGCATTAGCATTTACCTAAAAAAACACATTTCGCATTTGCATTTTTCACATTTCTTCTGAGACAAACTTGTTTTTTTGCCTAAATAACAATCATGTTTGCAAAACTAGTGGCAGATTTACCAGCCTGAAACTGGCTAATAGGCCTATGTGCACAACCACCTAGTATGTTGTCAAATTGAAGTGCAGATACCTTTAAGCTTATATGCAAGAAATTTAGGTAAAAATAATGGTTTGACCTCAATTGCAACAAACAATTTTGGTGCTGTTATACTTAGAAATGAGAGATACTTCACTCATTTCACCCTTTGGTTATGTAATTAGAGGTCAAAATGTAACAATGGTATATCCTATAGGGTCATTAATGCTTACCATCTAATTCACATACTAAAATGTCAAATGCAGAGCAAATATGCATTTTCTGTTGTAGGATATGACCAAACAATTTGAGACTAGTTTGGTCAAAATCTGAGCATTTGGAAATAATTACCCCAGGATGACCTTGAACCATTATGAGCCTATAATCCTGAAACTGATAGCCGTAGATATGCCAAACTTTTTAAACCTCATGACCAGATGAGTAAGTTGAAGGTTTCAAAACAATTACATGTTTTACATGTGACCCCTGTACAAGATTTCACCCCATTTTACATGTTCCCTATTGTTGATTTTCTAGACTTTTGACACATTCTGTGACAATTTAGAAGTATGATAACACCAAAATTGATTGTTGCAATTTTTTAGGTAAAAAAATGACCTTCTTTGTATACATAGGATTTTCATATATAATTACATCTCTCATGTAAAAGCTTGTTAAAGCCAATAATCAGTCTTTCCCAAATTCAAATGCCATTTTGCCTTTAAATTGACACAAAATCTTCAACTATAATGCGCTCAATCATCACCTCTAAAGGACAAATACACAGATGTTAACATAGTCAGTACCACAACAAATTGAACAAGTTCTAGTTTTATGAGGGTAAATCAATAAAAACAAAGTTATCATAGAATCAGTTCGCCTTGCTTCATTTTTCTTTCCCTTGTTTATTTCTCATGCTCATATGCAGACTCCTTAGATGTCCGGCTTTATGGTGGTAGACATTACGCCGCTGGGCGCGTCGAGATCAAATATGACAACGAGTGGAGGGGCATGTGTGCCGACTTCTTTGACAACTCCACGGCAATGATAATCTGCCGTCAGTTGGGGTACGATCCGAATCTCATTGCAGATGCGGTGCAGACTTTTGCCAACTATTCCGTACCCAAGAAAGAGGCCAAGATAGAATTCCTTCCCTTCCAAGCCACTTGTCGACCATCCGCTAGCCAACTGGTGCAGTGTACTCGCGAGTATGGATTAGAAGAATGTCCTAGTGGGGAGTATGCTACTTTGACATGTGCAGGTAGGAAGAGTATGCCGACTCATATTTTTTGTGCAATAAAAAAAAATCGTAAACTAGATCAGATTTGTGGATTTTTAATTGTGTTATAGATTAGGTTCTGGTCCCTCTTAACATAATTACATAACTTTTTGCCATTGATTGGTATTCATGTACTGTATCAACAGAAAAGCAAATGATAAATCAAGGGTTTGGTGTTAGGCCCCCCTTTCTGGTAAGAAAGGGTCTTACATTTGCCATACCAAACAGCAGTTACAAACCTCAACCTCAAACACCACTATAAAAGTTATCCAACTCAAACCAAAAAGAGTCATGGAGGTTCCATTTGTCCCTCTCCCTACGAATTCTGCCACCTAATCGTGATTTATTGCCATCAAGGCTGCAGAATTCGTTAGGGGGAGGTGGGGCGGGGCCATATAGAACTTTCTGTTATGAGACTCCACAAAACCATTTTAATGTAAAATAATCATATCCTATTATTTTAAACTTCAACAAAAACCAACCAAATGCATAGGAGAACAGAGAAAACAACTAGACATTGAGTTGCGTTGTTAATTGGGGCAGGCCATCTCGAAAACCAACCACCTGCTTGACAGTTGACTAAGGAATGCCCACCCAGTCACAAGGTCACTCCTCCAAGGAAGGATTCAGCAAGCCCACCCAACCAAATCATTTGCCTAAACAACGAACTGGCTATGTGCAGCCGGACTGAGTGCAGACCATGGGAGAATTCCAAGAACTGAATGGGACCTTTATTTTTACTCAGATATTTTTTAACAGTTCACAAAGCTTGACTCATTCAGGGTAAATTTTAGCACATCACCATTATATTATCAATTACAGAGATTGCATTTTAAAATTGAGTACAAATGGTCATGTTTCTGTGTGGTATATGAAAAGCATGATCCTATCTCAGCAGAACATAGATTCAAAAGCTGTTATTCCAATCAGTTTCAGTAATTGAACCCTTTCTACCCTTGTGTTCTGTGAGGTTATAACAGCCTTAGTAAGGGCTTTTCAGACAACTTCCCAAATAAACTGGAAAGAAGTATCTAAACAAAAAACCCTGAACTTAAGGGGACTAGGCTTTTTGTACTCATTTCATTGATTTTTCTTGCTGATTCTGAAATGTCATGAAATTGCAAAGTTTGACACTTTTTAAGACCAAAAATATGAACTCTGGGGAGACTACAGAGGCTCTGTGATGGCACAGACCTCCTTTTCGGGGAGGCAAACAGGGGGAAAGTGATTTTTTTGGGGGGGTGGTCAATTTAGATGATGAAAATTTGGTGGAGTGAAACATTTTGAGATTTTTAACCCAATATTTGGTGATTTTGGGGCCCTTCTTTTGGCCGGGTGGGGGGGGGGGACGGGTGGCAAAAAAGCCCTCCCCCCACAGAAGCTTAATATTGCAGGCCAATGTAATGTCCACAGTATTCTAAATGGGCCATTGGTAGTTAGTTAGAACTACTTTTAAAACAAAATCTGGAATATGAGACAACCCAGCTTATCAATCAAGAGTGTATTGAGACATGGCTGAGTAATATACAAACCCACTGTAAAAATGTGTTGGCCCTTAACCAGCAGAGAAGAACAAAAATCCCCTATGGGGACATTGTGTTTGGGGTGTAAACGTTTAATATGGAAGGCCAAGAATGACAAATGATGGTAGTACAATTGATTCTCGCTGCGCTGTATGAGCTGTGCAGTAGCACTGGGGGAAATAAAGGGCACACTACCTCATTTGCATATGGGACTTCTATATAAAACATTCTACTGACCTTGATTGCATGGATTTGCCAGTAGTACTAGTTATGAGGGCAAGTCAGTGTAATGAACCCCTAGTCCCAGGCCACTGCAGTATGGATGCCGCAATACCCAGGAGGACAGCCCCTTAGTCTATACAAGCATGTTCCCAAATTCTTACATTTTCCTTCAAATTTTAGAGTGCTTTTGCCTTGCAAAATTCCTATTAATGTCTATTACCATTTTGATTCACTACCACCCAAAATTGGGAGTGTTCAGTTCCTAAGTTAAGAGCAATCTTCAGTTGCATTTTTACAAATAAAAACCAAAAAAATTTTTGGCCAATATTCAAAGTCAACTTCAACTCATTCATTTTGACATGTGGGATCATATGTACACAATCATTATTTAATATGACCATGATGTTTAATCGGTTCCTTAAACTTGTCCTAAGGCTCTATTTCTTGCCTCAGATCGCTTCTGTCATCTGTCATGAACCCAATGTTTGACAACTAAAAAACTTGAACCACAGTTGAAAAAGTTTTAAAAAATTCTCCCCAAATTAAACTCTACCTCTTGTCTTAATCAACAGGTGGTGGTGTAAATGCTTTGCACAAACTCGGCGTTGTAATGGTGTAGTCACCTCGCTTGATCATCGTTCACCTCAGGCGCTATTGAAATATAAATATGACCCAGCGAAGAATACAAAGATGGACAAAGGCCGTGAAAGGCGGCCCAAAAGCGGACACGGACGGCACACGCAGGACGACACGGACGGGGCCCGGGGAAACATGAGAACACCGAGGAAGGCAATACGCCGGTGGACAACCACAGTGTGAAACACACGGCGACACAAAGGATAGCACTCAAAGAACAGATAGAAATGAACTCTGTGTCAGGTGCTGTTCCTGTGTAATATGCCATAACACACGTACATGCACACATACACATGCACATACACAAGTGTAGTGTGGTGTGTATCCAACGCAAGGTGGGAACATTATAGTATGACCGGGAGCTTGAAAAAATGTTGTGTGTTCAACAATGCAAGTCGTTTTGATTTACTAGCCTCAAGAGGAATTTTTGGCGAATATCTGATGGGCCATATTTTGGGGAGAATAAAATAGTCGCCCAAAATCTAGCAATACCAGCATATTGTAGTTCAGGTAGGAATTTGCATAATATCGTGATTGCAAATGAAGCTTTTCTACTGAAATGGGGAGGGAATAGGTCAGGTCCAGAAAAATGAAATTTCCAGTAAGGATTCGAAAATGAAGACCTTGAAAATGAAGTATCAACTCCAGTCACTTAATTTTTTCTGACATGAAGAAAGATGAGGAGAAGGTTGAACTTAAAAGGTGTGTAATCCACTATACATATCCTATGCAACAGAATGTGATGGTTTTTCTGGACGATGATTGACCAAAACAGAAAGCGAAGCGAAAGAGAGAAGAAAGCAGAGCATAGCCGCAATAAAAGATAACAATATTTGAAAGGTTGATTATTTTTTTTTGCAATCTCCAATTTTTATGGGATGTCCTGAAATTTGTTTGCTGTTATTCATCTAAATTGAAGAAAACCCAAATGTATAATTTAACCAAAAGTATACTTTAATTAATTGGTTTGGTTAGCAAAAGAGGACAATTTATTTAAAAAATATATTGGAGAAATTTCACTTGGTGCAATTCAAAATTATTTGTTACAGTTGTGTCTAGAATTTTTTTAATGAAAGTCAAATATATATTTATTTTTTATTTATTTTTCAAAAGTTTAATAGTTTCTATAAAAATTGAAATAATTCTAGTATTTGTTTGTTTGTTTATATTCAGAAATTGTGACAGGCTGGTCCATTTGAAACTCCCTCTGTGGAAACAGTTAGGTAAAGTCTTTCACGGGGGAGTGAGAGAGTGAGTGCAAGAAGGTCGTAAGTGCAATAGCTGCCATGTGTCAGAAATTCCCATCAAACATACTATTATGCCAAGTCTGGTTAGTGGCTCTTAAAATGGCTCTTCAGGCAACTTGGTTCTTTAGGCAACTGTGTCACATGAAGAACCATTTAAAGAGCCACTGACTCAAGGAAAGATAAATTGAGAGTGACAGTAATACATGGGAGCACAAAGATGTATCACATGGCAGCTATTGCACTTATGACCTTCTTGCACGTACACAGTGAATTATCTGTTAGAAACTCAAGATGAACGCGGGTTCCTAAGAATGCGTCATTATTTGCGGAGCTGGATAATCCATGGGTAGATTCTAGCCTAGACATCACACTCCAAGCAGGCTTGGAAAAAGTGTGAGGAGTGAAGGCGTGTTCACTGTGATATGCTAAGATATTTGTTGTTCTGTACACCTTGTCAGTTTAAACGTTAGGTCAGATATATTGACCATAAACAAATCTCGAAGTATTATCTTAAACATTCTTGGTTTGTTTAAAATGTAACATTCATTAGATTCTTAACTTCTATTGGTGGATTTGCCTGTAAAGTATTTGTGCAATATTGTGTTATTCATATATGATGTTTTTACATAGATTCTAAGCTTATTTAGTAGCTGAACCTTTGGTCATTTGATGATCTAAAGGGCGTGTGTTATCTAGTGACCCTACTTCCTGCTGATCCCAGCTTGTGACCCCTATGAATTCAGCATAACTGCACTTTATATTCCACAAACTGCAGAATCATCAGAGTTGATCAGTTACAACTGGATCACCTAAATGGTCGACCCAAGGTTTTAAAGGTTTTACTGTATAGCAATGCAAAATCTGAGCCATGTGAAGGCAAAGTCTTTCCATTTGTTCATCCAAGTCTCCCTGTTCATCTTTCTATTTTTAAATGTTAATATTTCGGTTATTGTGTTTCCATATCAATTCCTTTTTCTAAAAAAAACCATGTCAATAATTTTGAACCAAATTGATGAGCATGAGCACTACATGAATGAAAAGGTTAGCAGACTATGCTGAGGTGTAATATCAGAAGTGTGTTAAAACTTCTGGGAGAACTCATGCAAAAAAGTGCATTTAAATAATTGATCAGTTATACCAATATATAGGATGGCCAAAAATGTAACCTGTGGCAGTATAATTATTAACATTGTCATGGCTGCCATTTTGGGTCACCCCATATCCATGGAAACACTCTTTGGGAGTGTTTGCCATTGGAATTGAAAATGGTTTTTGTGTTTAACTGGATAGAGGATAAAGGAATTGATATGGCTCTAGATGAGAGATTTTATGCAGCATGCATTGAATCATTGTTTGTAATCAGTTTATGTTGAGTGAAACCATAAGTTGTGCTGTACTTTGATTAAACAAATGTGTAGCAAGGGCAGCTACATGCCAGATTGTGACACTTGGTGGAAAGTGGATATTAATTAAGTATCATGATGGTGCGAATGGTATGAGAGGAAGTTAAGTGCATTATGACACACTAACAATAAGGCTTTTTTCACACTAAGCGCCGTATCAGTTGACTTAGGTGATCGATAGAGTTCAAACCACCAAATTAATTACTTCGCCAACTCTGACAAACACATATCGTGTCTTGTCTCAAAAACAGCACACACATGCACCCATCACACACATTCGCTAAATGCACTTAAAAGACTATTCGTCATTTTGAATTTCCTTGTTGCAGCCTGTTAAAATTTTCAAACAGAAAATGCACCAATTTCTTTGCGGAAACAAACCAAGGTGACAGTCAATATCACTTTAAAAGTCAACAACCACTGCATAAATGCTTCAAAAAGTTTTTTTTTTTTTTTTGTGAAAGCAGGATGTTCATTAAATTTGTACATTGTTGTACATTGGAAATTTGTTGTACATCGTAAGTAAGGCATTATTATGGCATGCACATCTAGTATTCAGAAAAGCCACTGCCATTAGTCTTTAAAACATTGATCGATCGCCAAAAGTCGATCAATCACCGACTCCGTGTGAAAAGCCTTATTATTTGACCTATGACCTGATCTATCATATATGCAGACCTAGGTGTGCAAAAGGGTTTTCAGCTCTTGGTCTGCCACTAATTCTCAAACTATGTAAATCACTTAACCTAAAGTTAAGGTTATACAGATATGTAAAAGGTCTAATTTTAATGGATAATCAGAAGACGTATAATGTTATATCATGTAATAGCCAATCGGAGGTATCTATAAGAAAGATGTTGTCTTCAATAGTGGTAAGTGCGACACTAAGTGTGAATATCTGAATGCCGATGTGGAGACAGGACCAAAGTGAAACTAAGAGTGTGTTAGCAATAATGGTAAATTAATAGTGAAAATAGAACCTTCACAATATTGAAAAAGAAAAGTGGTATGTAAAAAAAAAATTGCCTAAAAAAGTCAATAATTCTTGCCATTTTGTTTTGTAGTTGTACCAGTAATTTTGAGCACTTGGCATAATTGCCATGAATAATATTGTCTTTGCAACTGTCATGCTTGATTTCTATTAAAGGTGCATTTCGTGATTTCCAGCAACCTTATGGTATCATTGTTCACTAGATATCTGAGAAAAGCTTAGTCGCAACTTTTTAATTGATCCACAACTTGCAGTTTTGTAGGATGAGCAATGCTTACTTCCCACGGGTCCCATAGGCCACTGTTCTATAATTGTCCGTTTTACGAACAGAAGAAATACACAAAATTGTGAATTTCTTAATTTACATATACAACGAAGTTGTGCATGGATTACTAATGTTAAAGGGTCAGATGCAGATGATTTAAAGATCTCATTTTTTAGGTGAAAGTGGGGGGGGTCGGGGGGGAGGACAAGGCTTTGTGGATCACGAACGGCCCCTTTAAAAAAGAGATGCAGTCTATGTCCCACAACTGCAGGACAAAGCCTCACCATATTTCATGCAAGATGTGTGTACATGTATGTAAAACAAACAAATCCTTTGATGAACTCCATGATTTGTACTGACTCTTATTATAGATAGCTAGAGATAGGTACTGCAAATAGCTCTCATATATGAATAAGGGAAGATTATTGAGCCACCCATACTATTAATTGTAACTGCTCTGAGATTATCAACTGTAATTTTTATTCCTAAAGCACCAAACATCGCTTTTTGTCACACAAATTGTATTCAATCACTGCATATCCACAAATCAACCTAGATAATACTGGAATTTAAGCCCAATTGAATAGATTAGACTTTTTGGGTACTTATTATATAATCAACCACATGTATTCCACTTTAACATAAGTCTGTGCAATTTAGACCGTTTTTTTGTGTATGATTGAAACCGTTGTTATCCACACCACTTTCTAAATCTGTAAGGCAGTGAAGGTTTAGATTACTTTTCAGGTGCTAATGTGCATTTAAATGTTCCAAATGCATCTCCACTTTACAAATTTAGTAGTGTGCAAAGAACTGTACAAAAACTCCCATGGAGATATAATCCTATGCCCAAAAAAAATGAATGAAATTTCATAAAATTATGCTTTTCGTGGCAAGTCTAAAGTTACAAAAGTTGGGAATTTAAAATTGTACTTCTGCTCATTTCCACTGACAAAAGGCATGTAGTATCAAACAAAAATGATAGAACAAAAAATTAAACAGAAGTGAATAAAGATTGTCACTTAAGTTTCTGCAAGTGATGTACTTTTGTTAGCCTTTCCATACACAGAGCTTGGCCCTTTTTGATGTATACTATTGGTCAGCCCTCAGCCTTTCCATACCCCTTTTTGGCTTTTTGTTGTACATGTCTCAGTCTTTTTCTTTTCCAAAAAGGGGGGAAATGGTACAAAGTCATTGTGAATATTCCTGCTTAAAAAATATTATTTACAGCATACTAGTTAAACTTAAAAGTGACTGTATGTTACAATTTAGATTTTACTATTACGATGAAATATGACAATAATTGTTGCTAATGTCACTTTGTTATTATTTATACGCTGTGCAAATTATGTATTGATCTAACTATTTACATAGGTGTTTTTACTATATAAATATGAATACTAAAACAAATCATATGTACAGAACTGGGTTACTTGGTCACAAAAATATTTGTGAGGATAAACCATAAAGAATGAGACAGTTCTCAGCACCTAGCACATGTAGCATGTAGTTGAGGGCGCATGTGGGTCAAACGGTTCATGGGCTAGACCCGGTACTGCATGATAGGGAAACAATTGGTCAGTGTAAACCACAGTGGCACTCTTCCTCATCAGGTAACTTTGTTGTTTCACCACTTGACAATCTCCTGTGTGGTCCATATCCACACGGTAGTTACAATATATCATCCACCAGAACACAGTTCAGGGATTTTTTGTACTTGTACATGCATTGATTGAACTTACCTCAATGTTCTGGCTATCATATTCATACCACCAACAACCAGGGTGGTCATTTTCTCAATACACTGGTGAATGTAACTATACTGAATTGGTGGCCCTTGGAATTGAGACTGTATAGGCTATAGTGTGGTAATATGACTACTCTGGAGCAAGAACGTGTTATTCATCTTTTGAAATGTAAATATTGCTACCCATATCTGCAATTTGGCATCTTTTTGTGAATTTATGAGCAAAATTAACAAAATCCAAGAAAATAAATAATAATAAACTGTGGATAATTCTCATGTATAGCGATCAAGACTTTAACCGGTATTCATGTAATAGATATTTTTCCACTTTTGGACTAAAATTCTCTCTTTACTCTTAAGCTACTATTCGTAGTGTTTTAAATATGTCTATAGTTTCTACAAAAAGACATAGAGAATTACAACAATATGCAATTTTTGTGGTGCAGTGTATGTGTAGTGTTTGGACAGTGTAGATAGTAAGCTCATAATAGGAAGCATGTAAGATACTTTCACTTAGTTTGAACTGCCGCATCCTGAAATTACGTTGACTTTTAAATAATAGATATTTGCCCATTGTCCCAACTTTTGATGTTTTTTTAATATATTGTTTCTAGGAATGTTATTTGAGTTTCTATGAATGTGTCATTGTTTCTTTTGTCATATTTGTTTGCGCTACTTTGTAAAATTTTCAAGACCAGTCTCACCTAATAGGAATGACTTACATACACCCTTTAGGGACGCAATCATATTTATGTGGGTGGAGCGAGAATGGAATAATTCAAATTTTTGATGTTGAATTCAAAATTCTTGTCCTCTCTTCTTTTCTAAAAAAACTATGTGCTCCCTTTTCCTCAAATTTTATACGTTTTAAAATATTGGGTGTTTTGTTCTCGCCTTTTTCTGAATTTTTGAGTCCCCAGATTCCCACCCTCGCATAAATATTGATAGTCTCAGCTTACATTATGTAACATCTATTATCAATATCACCCAGTTTAATATTCACCATAGATATAAAAAAAGGGGAAACCGCGAAAGCCGAGATCCGCGAAAAACCCACGGGAACCCACCCCTACCCTAATCTACTCTGACTCTGCTATATATCTGGCTTGCTCTTAACTAGTTTTGGATTCTTCCATGGTTATTAGCTGTTATTGATAGTCATATATTTCAGTCTTGTTGTTAGTCTCAACTCAGTCTGTAATAGGCAAATGCAGCCATATTTGTATATCATTCTTAACAAGTTGCCAAAATTCTTCCTGTGTTTTAACATGGATCTTAACTTCTATGATTTGTTGGTAATAACCCTTTTGAGTCCACAACTGACTGTGCCGCATGTCCCAACTTTTAAGCCGGGTGAGATCAACCCAACCTTTCTTCTGGTGCTGGGTATTTGTGCGGCGATCCCTGTACAAAATTGAATGGCACCCTTGAAGGGTAGGTGATCGTCTGCAATTGCAGAGCTGCTGTGTCAGTGTGGATGGTAAGAACCTCTGCAAGCTTTCGTCAGGCAATTATAGAAATGCTGGTATAAGTGTATAGAGTTGCATCTCATGCTCTCACTTCGCTCAAATTCAGTTCTCGTCCTTCAAACCATGGTCATAAGGGCACTTTCCTAATACTCCATCATTAACAGAAGTACACCATTCCACTTGACCTTTGCCACCCCTAACTGTGATGTCTAAACTCCGCTAAGGGCTTATTCAATAGTGATAATTGTTCAACTTACGATGATTGGTACCTCCGTGTCTGTTGGATGTTTGTCAGCTCCTTGTTTCATACAAGCGCTGTTAGGAGGTCATTTTATAGTGTTTGAATGAATGACAACATGCCGACATGAAAGATAGATTTTTCTTATATCTCTTTATACAGGTTTACTATAGGTTCAGTAATTTACAAACCACCCCATAGACCTGTAGACAACTAGAGTCATCGGGACTTCACAAATTTCATAATTATCCAATTCCATGACGATATTCAAGATCAGATGAAAATGCCGTTAAATGTGATCCCAAACAAGCCTATTCTTAGGTCACTGAGCCCCTATTTGTTATAACTTTACAGAATCTACAAGGATTTGGGAGGGTTAATTAATATATAAATGCAATCAATATGCCGCTCGCTTTCCATGGTCAACTCTTCATTTGTTTAATTATTAGTACATGTTTATTCTTCAAAGCACGACTTACCATATTGAGGATGTATTTTATCCCTCTCGTATCACCGCCCTCCTTGCTGGAATTCCAAAAAAGCTATCTTGTTGTTTATCACCTATTCTTTGTGTAATCCTCAGAACTGGCCGATAAGACACACATCTCATTTTTACAAATATTTACCATAGTAGCAAACTCTTTTGAAACCATAAATCTTAGGTTGCAGGTTTTCTTTGATACCTGCTACTGGTTATCCGGTAACCAGGGGTACTACCTGCGCCAGGGCCGGAGTCTTCGGGGGCTTCAACCGCTCCCCATCGATTTGTAAGAATCTGATGAGGAGGGTAGCTGGTTACCCTGGTAGAATGAAAAAGAAGATCTACCTCACGGGGCGTCAGCTCTGGATACTAATGCGGCCCTCCAGCACATCTGCCTTGCATGTTGGGGCAAAGTTGCCCAACGGCTAGGCCCACCGCCGATAACTTTGGATTGACGTCAGGAAGGGCATATCCGGTCCATTATCTTTTTGTTCCAATAATCCTCACACAGCATTATTGGCTGAGTGTGAGGTGATCCGGCCACCCGCGTTTACGGGGACCAAACGCGGATTTAAACTTTGGTCTAACTAACTAACTAACTAACTAAATCTTGAAGAGACATCTTTTAACTAAAAATCAATACGTCAAATAATTTATACCTTAAAAGGAACAGAAATGCTTCCACTTAGCAATCAAACTGAGGTCAGTTTCTTATGGAATAACATAAGAAACAGACTTAAAATGATATTTTCCCCCAAAAGATCTCACTTCTGTGGAATTCTGCCATGTTAGGCTGATTATAGACAGCAAAGAACTACCCACCCCAAACTATCACTGTAAATTTTCTATGGTATAATTCAGTGCTCTTAATTATCCTAGTTAAAGCCAACTTTTGTGTGTTTACCTTAACACAACTGGTTCTTAACTCCTGGGATGTTTGCAGCCTGTGCTTTCTATCTTTTAAGGTTTTAGTATTTTAAATATGTAATGCATTTAAAATCATTCAAAATGATCATTTTAAATGCAATGCATTTTTTATGGAAAACTATATTTAGATGGTGTTTATGGACTTTCTTTCTTTTCTTCTTCTTGACTCCTAGCATATTGTTATGTAAAACTTTTATCTATAACTTGTACTTTCTAGCTATCTCATTGATGATGATTAGAACAGCCAGACTATTGACTTTTCTGCCCTTTCCCCTGCATTTCGGTAAAATGCCCACCGAAGTTTGGCTCCAATGCAAGTATGCATGTGTACAACCGGTGCAGCGACTGCTGAAAGTTCAAAGTTTGAACCTGAAGGTGAACCAGTACAGGGTATTTTAACGTATGCACACTAATGTTTCACATTAGATTAATTAATCTTACCGAAATAAAGAAAATATCAACAGAATAAACAGAGCACCAATGGTGCTCTAGTACTCCAGCAGGTCATTAGTATGGGGGCTTTAGCATTGACTTGTGGCACAAGGAATTTACCAATTTTGAAGAATGCCGCCTTTAATGGGCCCAGTGATTTTGTGGACCCAAACCTGTAACACACCACCTCATATAGGCCTTGGGTCAGCGTTTTTTCTAACCAGTCTAGTGATTATAACAATTGATTTGTGCACAAGAAGGAATTTACAGATATTCAAAGCCCCTTTATTGGCCCACATGACTTTGACCACTCTGTGAACAACCATATTGCCCTTGGGTCAGCAGTTCCTCTGACCAAGTCTGGTGATAATCGAATTGCTTGTGTCACAAGAAGGACTTTCTGTTTTCAAAGAATGCCCCGTTAATCGACCCACTGACCTTTAAAAAGCCCCAATCTATGAACACCCCATATGGGCTTTAGGTCAGTGGTTTTCTGACCATAATTGGTGATAGCACAAATGTGATGGATCAAGCAAAATGAGTCGGAAAGTCACAAGATTGATTATGAAGTATAGCCAAACAAAGGAGAAAATGTATTTTGTGTCATATGTTTTTTCCACGTCAATGATTAATCTTTGGAATTAATTGGTCAATTTCAATGGGGATTTCAGCAAAATGTAGCTTTTTATCTGATGCATACGCTACATAAAAAGGTAAAATCAAATTTGGCCGCTTCAGACTCATTTTGTGAAATCGCACACAAATTATTTGTGCACAAGGAGGAATTTATAGATTTTCAAATAAATGCCCCTTTAATCTTGGCCCATTTGACCTTTGACCCAAATCTGTGAAAACACCACATGGGCCTTGGACAGTGGTCCGTCTTACAAATTCTGTATTATAGCAATTGATTTGTGGCACAAAAGGAATAATAGATTTTCAAAGAATGCCCCTTTAATCAGCCCATGTGATTTTTGACCCAAATCTGTGAACACCCCCTATGGGACGAGTCAGTTGATCTTCTGAAAAAAGCACATTGTTATTATAGCAATTGATTTGTGGCACAAGAAGGAATTTATAGATTTTCAAAGAATGGCCCCTTTAATCGGCCCATGTGACCTTTGACCCAAATCTGCGAACACCCCACATGGGCCTGAGCGCAGGTTTTCTTTTCTGACCAAGTCTAGTGATTATAGCAATTGATTTGGGTGGCACAGAAAGGAATTTATAGATTAACAAAGAATGCCCCATCAATCGGCCGAATCGGCCCATGTGACCTTTGACCCAAATCTGGGAACACCCCATATGGAGCTGGGTCACTTGTTCTCTAAACCAAGTCTAGTGATTATAGCAATTGATCTGTTGCACAAACCCATAAGAATTTACAAGATTTTCAAAGAATGCCCCTTTAATTGTCCCACGTACCTTGTGACCGCCCAAATCTGTGGAACACCCCATATGGACCTTGGTCAGCGGTTCTTCTAACCAAGTCTAGTGATTATAACAATTGATTTGTGGCACAAGAATGAATTATAGATTTTCAGTGAATGCCCCTTTAATTGGCCCACAATGACCTTTGACCCAAATCTGTGAACACCCCATATGGCCTTTGGGTACCAGCGGTTCTTCTAACCAAGTCTAGTGATTATACATTGATTTTGTGGCACAAGAATGAAATTTTATGATTTTCAATCATTCAAGAATGCCCCTTTAAAATCGGCCCATGTGACCTTTGACCCCAAACTGTGAACAACCCCACATGGGCCTTGGGTCCATATTTATTCTGACCGATTTTGGCCTCCAATCGGCCCAAGCGTTTGGCAACAGATTACATTATGGCACGTGTTACAGACAGACAGACAGACAGACCCGACAACAGACAACAGACAGACATACAGACAGACAGACATACAAGACAGACGATAGATAAGATAGATAGATAGATTGATGATTGATTTATTGATTGACACATTGCCATAACAATAGCTCTGCCTACTATCACCATGGCACTTTGTCCAAATGAATGGCAAAGGTGAATCTTTCAATCGTAACCCCATCGTCACCTTCCTGATGATTTTTTGTCTTGTATTAGGGGGCAATCCTTTTACTCATCAGAACTCTTAAACAGACGTAAGCGTACACTAAGTATTCTGATTAAGGTAGTAAACATGCTTGTTTGCAACTAAGCTTTGAAATAGCAAAATAATATAAGGACAAAAGGTCAATATGTCAGGATGTCTGCAATTTGGCGAATTTTAACTAATAACTGGTGTCATTTAAAAAACCTTCCGCCTCACAAAAGCTAAGTAATACTAGTTTTAAAGCCACATGTTCTTTTCAATGACAATAAGTATAATCATTAGTGTCAATTCTACAGTGTGTGCCCAAAGATGTTCACTTCTAGAGCAACTCTACTTCCGCCAGATCTATTGATTCAGCTTTGAAGCTCTTCGCTTACGTCTCACGTCTCAAAAGATGGAGAAGTAGCATTGACTTTATCATCTTCTTCACGTTAACTCTGTACTCAGTACTGTATCTTATGCCTTATGTCACTAATCAAGATCTTGTATAAAATAGCCGTCTGACTTCATCATGTTGTTTCAATTATGTATGATCGACACGAAATTGGCACTCCTTACTACAAGATTACAAATCTATGTAGGATAGTTTATACACTAGCGACACAGATGCAAGCGTGAATTATTACATACGCAATCATTTACAACTTGGATTTTTTGCAATGATAAATAGCAAAAACATCCACCTTGCCTATTTAGTGTTGAAATGACTATAGAACAGGATTTCTTAACTACCATCAGTCAATTGGCCAAATTTTGGTCTGTCATTTGCTGTATAGTCCCCTAAAGCAACTAAGAAGTGTTTTTGGTCTTCTGCGATACAGCATAAGTTATTTTGCCTATCCAATATGGCTTAAGAGTTCCAAATTCGTGCAAGGTTTAAATGTTGAATTCTGTCTCATAAATGTGAAAATGGCAATTTATTCTTCATAGAAAATAGAACCTAGTTACGAACTCATGAAAATAAATACCTGTTTTCTATTATCACAAAAGGTGTTTTGAGAAAACAATGTATATCTTTACATTACAACAATCAATGAAAAATGTTCACATGTATTTAAATCTTTGTTTTTTTTTAAGTGATAGATTAAGCTCACAACAGCTCAAAAAGTAGCATCTTGCGCTAGTTATAAATCTTTGGATGTCATCTGTCCTCCTTGACGTTTAATAATCGCCCTAAATCTTTCCTAAAGATACAGTAATACATTCTCCTCTATCTTCTGTAGAGAGGTGTCTGTTTTTACTAGTGGATGCATTCGTTGGATATGAACACTTCATAACCTTAGTTTCTAACCCACTTAACTACTCAATGGGAACAAACAGATGTTGACTGTGGTGAGAGTAGTATAATCAAAATGTTTGTTGATTTCTAAGCAACTTTTGCCAACTGAATACATGCATTCACAGAATATAGGTCGAACAACCAATGAAAAATGTCGGTTAATAAGGCATTGAATTGAAAAGCACAACTTTCCAGGAAAATAACACATTTTAAAAAATTTATGACCTCTCAATTAAAATGACATTTTAATGGGCTTTTGTGACTCTTAACCAGGTGATTTTTGGTTAAAAATCATTTTTTTTTTCTGGTCGACATGGGTTAGGACTTTCAAAAAAGATACAATAATAAACTTACTTAATATATTCAACCAAACTTGGCGCACAAGTATCACTATTCTCAATATGTGGGACGATTTCTGTGATATACATATATCAGCAGTACTTTGAAATGACTGACTTTGGCTGCTGGGATATTTAGGATGAATACTATAATACTATAAAGGGGTCATTGTTATGCCTGTTATCCTGCTTTTTTTTTGAAGCTTAATCTTGGGAAAATAACCATGGGCAACTGTTAACACATGTTAAGTACTTGTCAATAACTACCCCCCTGTGCCAGTCAAAAGAAAACCCGATTTTTAGAAATATATGTCCCTTTTTCTGTTTTAGGTAGTTGAACAGCCGTTGAGTCCTACTCTTTCCTCTTTCTCATAGAGAGACATTTTTATGACTATCGCCAAATCCACCTGAGGTGACACAATGGATCGTGCACTATACAAGTACCTGGGGGTGGTGATCCGAAGTACCTCCAACATAGTGGCACTAAGTAATAGGTACTTCAAAAGGTCCTACTACATCAATTTCAGATTTTTGGCTTCCCCACATGGAGGGACACTGTGGCAACTCATATAGGTTATCTGGCTGTTTTTTTTAAATATCAGTTTAGTGGATTAGATTGCAACAGTACTACCATTTCTTCCCTTTGTAAACTGTATTGCACAAAACAACCCTAGTATCCAATAGTCTTCCCCCTTTACCAACTTCCACTCTTGTATGATAACCCCTAAAAAGCTTCATAACAAATTTATAGAACTTCTTTCACTCTTTCACTCAATCACTTACTGACTCACCCCCTTCTCTTTCTTTGCAAATCAATAGTGCCAATATGTATAGTTAGACCAATTGCCATTTTGTACCTTTCATATTATTGAACTGTATAGCACTTCCAAGATGTAGCAATTTCTTGAAAGAAAACGAATCTGTAAAATTTATTGAATCCTTTCTACAGTTGTATTAAATCTTTCAAAATATTGTACAGTGTGTGCCACAAAATGAAGAAAAAGCTTTACTTGAAAATTGGTGTAGTGATAATAAGTCACAAAATAAAAGTATATCAAATTGTATGACTCTTTATATGAAGTGCAGATCATCAATACATTAATTTTTTTGTAAAATTCTGATTTTGTATTGTATGCACAAAAAAGTTCAAGGGACAAAACAAGGTAAATGCTGTTTTTATCAATTATTTTGTGCCAGTTTACATTAATTAAATGTAAAAATATGATGTTAAAAGTGAGTTCTGTCATCATAATCAAATAAAGCTCTTTCAAACACTGTATAATTACTTAAAACATGCTTTGTTTACAGCGTAATATTTTCACAATGAGCTCTTAATTCATGGCATTAAAATGTTAATGAATTTAAGCTTATCTGTGCTAGAAAAACATGTGTAAATCATTCTGCAGTACTGCAGTTTTTCAAAATAAAGTGATTTGTGAAATTTTGTAATATTTAATGCAAGTAAACAAAATATGTTGGAGCTTTGTGTTTTGACACAGGCAAATCAGGAATGCCTTGTGTGTGTTTGGCTGCATACACTTCATACATGAAGTTCAGGTTTAGTTTTTAGATGGTAAACTTAATAACAGTCCTTAGAATTACATGCATCAAAGGCTTTATACAGTCAAAAGTTTGCTTATAGTTTGAGGGCAGTTCTTAAATTTTGGCTACTCTAATTGTAATTGTGAATTTACTCATGTACGATTTGTTAAAACAACTTTTCATTAATCATTTCTTGTTTTGTTAGTATAGCACAGCTATTCATGTTGGGGTAAGTTCAAATTAAACTGACACAGGACACGAAGAAAGAAATAAAAGTGTTGTCATCACAAGTACAATGTATCCAATGCTACCAACTTAATAATTGTAAAATACCCATCGAGGTAATATTACAGAGTTAATGATGATGAAAAGGATCCTTGCGGATCCTGTTGTTAACATATTTAGCATCAACAAAAAAAAAAAAAAAAAAAAAAAAAAAAAAAAAAAAAAAAAAAAAAAAAAAAAAATACAGGGGAAAAGAAATTACAAGCCAAACATATTTACCTATTGAATTCAGTGTCATCAAATCAATAAAGCTCCTCTTTGAAAACAATGTATAATTAAAACATGTTTTGTTTCAGTATAACAGAGATGGTTAAAATTGGTAATTTCAACACTTTTAGTTGTAATTAAAAATACCTTGACCCATAAACCAGAAACTTAATAACTGGGGTATCCTTTGATTCTCTCTTATTGTTCTCTTTCCCCGTTTTGTTTACTGGTGTTATAAGGTGCCACATCAATGAGTGTTTTATTGCTCTGTGATGGCATTCGCTAGAGTGTCGAAAGCCCAGCCTTTGAATTTGGCATGCTTCCTAGGGAAAGATTATTTTCTACTCATGTTTACCACCTAGAGTAACCATATTTGTCAATCAAGTCACTTATTTGCTGACAGAATTCTGTAAATTGGGGGTGTTACACCACCTCCCTGGACAGCCTGATTCACTGAAATCTGGTACTGGTAGTGGTCCACTTCAGAACCCCTTGAGTGAGCTTTGGAGTACCCCTTGCAAAGTAAAAGTAAAGTCTCGTGCGATCAAGCTCGTGCGCGGGAGTGCCCATCTCTCTTTCCCCTTGTCGTTTGGGCCAGACTCTCCGTATTATGTTTTGATTGGGGTTCGCCACTCCTCCCACACAGCGAGTCTGGTTACTTTTCCAGCATTGAATATGCTGTACCCATTTTACACACCTGTGTGTAGAGGAGTAATTTAAGGTAAAGTGCCTTACTCAAGCGCACAACATGTTGCCGCATTGGGAACTCGAACCCACAACCTTTGGATTGCGGGACAGCGCTCAATCCACTGGAAACCCCCCAACAAAAAAACACACGCCCACACCAGAACCACGGGTGAGTGTGGGTGGTTGTACGCACATGTATTCGTACTTTCTTGTATTCTTGTCAACTAATTACTTATAACCCTTGTCTACCTGAGCCATTTTTTGTAACAAAACTCCAAATTTTGTTACTGAACATCCGATTCCTGTTTGGTACTACAGGATAGCTTAGAGTTTCTTCTTTCCATTGGTATCAAAATAAGTACCAACATCGTCATCATGACGTCATATGTTGAGGAAAGTGTAAAAATACTGCATATAGGGTGGAAAATTGATATTTTGCAAAAAAATAGCAACTCAAAACATTGTAGCACAAAAATGCTCTCAATATTAAAAAAAACTAGTCATTTCCCATCAACTAGAGCCAAAAAGTGCATGAAAATTGTATATTCCAAACTTTTTTGAGAAAAATTTTCCCCTATTCCACAGTGTGTCTATGGAAATTGACAGTTTTGTTGACATGCGAATTTTATGACATCATTGTGACATAATGCTAGGCATGTTGGTACTCATTTTGGTATCAATGGAAAGAGGACCACCATAGCTATCTATTGGTACTAAAATCAAGTGTCTGTGATATTCTTGTGTTGTGTTAGGAGTCAGGAGTATTAATGGGTACCAGCATATGCTGGGAATGCAAAACAGACTCACTGTGCGGGAGAAGTGGTGACCCCCCCCCCCCCCAACGGCAAAATCATATGAGGGAGTCTGGCCCAAACGCCAATGACAGAGAGATGGGCACTCCGCCTGCGAGCGCACCATTTGCATTTGCATTTTGCTGATTGTAGTTTACACCAGTACATAATAAACAAAGATCAATAATGTCTGTGTTTGAGGTCAAACTGTACAGGTCATGGTGTACAATTTTACCCTTTATAAATCTGGGAAAGGCTTTTTTTATCTCAAGTTGGAATTTTGATATGCACGTATAGAAATAACAGAATCGGATAAAAAGTACTGCCTTGCCTCTAATACACAGATTTCAAGCCAACCACTTTCAGGTTATGTTAGCACATCCATGCCAGTCACAAAAATACCTTTGAAATACAAATTTTGATGATTTTTTTTCTGTTTCGAATCAGCAAATCACTGCCCATCCTTTTAAAAAGCCATTTCACTTACCAACCTAAAATTTGCACACAGTGTTGGTAATTTGGTTAAAGCAGCACTGGCACATTTTCACAAAATATGAAATTTCTTCAATTTGCTCTCAAATGATAGTCTAGGCCATTGGAAGAATAGAGATATAGTGAGCCCTCAAGATTTTTCAAAATCAATTATTTTTTGCAGGGTTGTAAAGCTGTTATATACATAGCCTGCCCTGAAGGCTAAACGACCAAATCAGCACCCTTATGGGTAAACAGAACAATTTTTATAATTAATTGTCACCAGTGACATTAATTCAGCAGATGACGGAAATTGATAATTGATAACATGATGGGGTACTCTACCAACGCCACTAGTGGAGCCAAAGGAGAGGATACGGTCTGACGCAATGTGCTGTTAGTCTGCTGGTTGTTTCCTTGTAGCTGGCATCGGTGATGGCGGTTTTGGAACTACTTCCTGGATCTGTTTAGAGTGGGGAGGTGCTTGGTAGATTGTTCAATTCCTCTGGGTTTGGGGAAGTCAAAGGATTATTAGACGGTCTTTTGAGTTCTGATGATTGAATAGGAGTAAGATGCCAATGCCGTGATTGTCGCGAGAGCTGTGCAGAAGGTTTCCTATGGGCAGTTGATAGGTGACCGAGTCTGGCGTTGTGAAAACGAAAGTTGCGCTTAACACAAGAAACGCATCAACGTCTTCATGTTTGCCAGGGCAGCACCCTGGTTTAACGGTCGCTGAACCTAGTGTGGGTTTTAATTCACGAGTAGAGTCTATGCTATTATGTATATTACACATTCATGATTAAAGTTATGGAAAACTTAAAAGTTAGCCTACAAAATCCTGGATGTCTTTAAGCTCTTATTATTGGATGCCCCTATCTGTTTTTGGTAGGCCCCGATGTTGTTCTTATGTGTAACATGTTTTCAAATGCGCCAGTGTTTCTTTACTAAGAAGTAACCAATTTTGTGGGTCTTCCCTAGGTGAGGCTGCCTAACTATATAAACCAGTAACCGTAACTAAACGTAACATTAAAATGCAAAACTGTGAACCCAAACCAAACTATAATACCTAAGCATAAACGACTATATGAGCTCATGGCATTCTATTCACTAACATGCACTGATATATTGAACTCCTAAAAAAAAAAAAGTTAGAAACTTTTTGTTGAATATATCGTATTTTATTTGAGGTGTTTTCAAAGCATGTATCAGTGAAACGGTCGTGTTCTTACAGTGACACCTCTTTTAACAACGTGTAATCCATGGTTGAGTAAAATCTCTTGCAGGACAAGTCATCTTCAACAAAATGTGCCAAATTTGCAAAGTATTGGTCTCCATAGAGGACAAGGGGAATCACACCCACTAAATAAACTAGGGGTGTAGCAGACGACATCAGTGCGAGACAGTGTTGGCATCCCAAAAAGTGGCACTTTGCTTAAAGGGGCATTTCGTGATCCACAGCCTCGTCCCCTCGATTCATAAAAAAATGTTGAGGATTTTAAGATCATCTGAAAACGTAGCCTTAGTAATTCCACGTGTGCCCAATCTTACGTGCCAAATTCGGTAGCATCTGCAAGCGAAATTCACAAGTTTTATTTTCTGTCCCTAAACGGACAGAAATTAAAGCCACAGTAGCCTATGGGACCGTGGGAAACGATACAATGCTCCAACAACAAAACCGCAAGATCGGGATCAGCTCAAATTTTGAGAATAAGCTTTTCTAAAAGATATCTTGTGATCAATGATAAAACAGAAGGTGTTGAAATCACGAATGCCACTCTTATAATGAGGAGTCACAAAATGTTGATAAAGTGTTTTTGTTTAATGAAATTGAAATTAACGTAACAACCGTTTGGGTGGTAAAGATTTTTTGCGTGCATTTTGGTGTAATTTATGATGGTTTTGGGGAAAATAGGTTGTGGCGGTGTGTTAAAAACATGCAATCTTCAATGCTCTGTATCTCAAAAAATCCGTGTAGCCACAATTTGCGCAACCCAATTTATCTGATCCCAGTTTGAATTCAGCAGCCTTGACGGAAATTACCCCAAACCAGAGAATCATGATGCAGTGGCCTATTACTAGCTTAATTTTAAAGTAATTTTTGCTCATAACATCCAAAATCAAACGGGAAATGAGGAAAATCGCGTTCAACTGATATCAAAATTTTGACCAATTTGTTAAAACTTTGGGTCCCTGGAGATGGGTATCAGTTTATGGACCTCTAAGAAGGTGATGTAGTTTCTTGGATGAAATTCACTGTTTGTAACCTGTTTGAAATGTTTTGATATGAAGGTGTGAAAGAATAAGAATTTTTTTTTGTGCTCTGATGTATATTATTGTGTTAATTCATAGCGACAACAATATTTTATGCAAAACAACTCTGCTGGTTGTTTTAGTTTAATCCTATAACTTATGCGGTTGTCTAGGTGATATGACAGGACATAGATCAGGGCGTGACATTACAGAAATACTAGTATTCTTAAAAGGAATGTAACTTTAAGACTTGGGGTGAACCAAGTTGTCCTCCTGAGTGGACCTGTTTGCTCATTAGCATATTTTTACAGTTGTCATAACTGTGGGAAATCCTCATGGATGGGCCATTTTGGCCATCTTGAGTTAAAATTTAACTCATTGTTATTTTCAACATTGAGAGCCCTGAACCGGACAAGGTTTGGCTGAATGTATGGATTAACTCTGGTTGAGTCCAGTTCTAAAGTTAACTTTTTTGAGAATACCAGGCAAATATCTTGATTCTCTAAATATGTCAATTGGTTGAATGTGTTTTCGGGATTGTGCACATCAATAAATTATGAGACCTAATCCTTATATTCATGACCTAAATCATTACATTATTGTTGGAGTATTGCAAAGGTTTGACAAGAAAAATGAACATGAAAATTGAAACCAATAAATATGTGAACAAATCCACCATTGTTTGGGTGGCAACATTAAAAACTTGCGGGGGGGGGGGTCTTTTTGGACCGCTAGTGTCATATGCCATTGTGGTTTGTTGAATGGGCCAAAGGTGATCTAAGGTCACCCAGATGACATGAGGTCACCAGCGATGACATCATGACATGGGTCCCGGATGTCATATGGGGAGTCCCACCGAGGTCACATGAGGTCACCGAGTCACTTGGGTCACCGAGGTCACATGGCGTCACCGAGGTCACATGCGTCACCGAGGTCACATGCGTCACCGAGGTCACATGGGGTCACTGATATCACATGGGGCCACCAGGTCACATGGGGTACTGAGGTCACATGGGGTCAACCGAGGTCAGAACATGGGGTCACCAGGTCCCATGGGGTCACCGAGGTCCACTGGGGTTCACCAAGGTCACATGGGGTCCCCACACTGTCAGATGGGGTCACCAAGGTCCTATGGGGTCACAAAGTGCATGTGGTCTCTAAAGGTCACATGGGGCCACCAATGTCACATGGGTCAGAGGTCTCACCGAGATGACTGAGGTGACATTGTGTCACCGGGTCACATGGGGTAACCGCGTGTTCACCCAAGGTCACATGGGGTCACGGATGTCACATGGGTGTTCACCGAGTCACATGGTGTCACCGATGTCACATGGGTCACCGAGTCCCCTGGGGTCACCGAGGGGGGGTCACATGGGGTCACCGGGTCCACATAGGGTCACAAAGGTCACATGGAGTCACCAGGGTCACATGTGGTCACTAAGGTCACATGGGGCCACCAAAGGTCAATGGGGCCACCAAGTCACTTGAAGGTCACCCACCCTCCCCCACCTGATGCACCATCCCCCTCCTCCCTGATGCACCCGCTCCCCCTCCCCCAATGAAGGGCACCAAAGGTCCAAAGATCACCTCACCCGCCCCCTCCCCGATGCACCCTCCCCACTATCTACCTCACCCCCGCCCTGATTGCCTTACCCGCCCCTCCCCGCCCCTCCCCGATCAGGCACCCCACCCGAACCCCTCACCGACACAACCAAGCACCCCACCCCTCAAACCGAACTGTCCACCACCTCCCAACCTTCCCTCAACAACTACCAGTGTTTTTCCCGTCCCTAACCCCCTACCTTTCCCTCCCTCCCCAACACCCCACCCGTCCCACCCTTCCTCGTCCCAAAGTTATTCACACCCAAGTTTTATGGCATAATAAGTAGTTTTTTCTGTAGCAAAGGAATTTTGCATATCTGAATTATGTTAAGCGTACAGCATTTGCTATTGAAAGCTCATGTTGCAATACCTAAGCAGCATGTATCACAAATTTTCAAAGGCAAGATGTGCACCATAAGGGGTTTTGCATGCAGTGAAATTTTTGCATATAATTAATAGTGAATTATAATTATAAGTGATTCGCAATTTTTGCATATTATGAGCTCATTTTTGCAGATGCCTTTGCTTGAAATATGCCCAAAGCTACTCAGTCGAAAACTCTTTAATCCACTCCCTTCCACCAAGTTACAACATCATCATACGCCTTAAGGAACTTCCCGGTAACTTGTACCACAGCCTTGCAGTAAGGGTTTAACATTTGACTGAACATTGTCCAAATGTCACATGGGATGCAAAACAGACTCACTGTGCGTTAGAAGTGGTGACCCCCCCCCCCCCCAAAACGGCAAAATCTATGACAGGAGTCTGGCCCAAACAAACGCCAATGACAGAGAGAATTGGCACATCCGCTGCGAGCGCCCCATTTGATTTGCATTTTGCTGATTTTCAGTTTTACAGACCATACATAATAACAAAGATCATAATGTCTGTTTGTTTGAGGCAAACTGTACAGGTCATGGTGTACAATTTTATCCCCTTTAAAATCTGGGAAATGCTTTTTGATCTCAAAGTTGGAATTTTGATATGCACGTATAGAATTACCGAATCGAATAAAAAGTCTGCCTTGCCCTCTAATACACATTTTCAAGCCACCCACTTTCAGGTTATTTGCACACATCCATGCCATTCAAAATACCTTTGAACATACAAATTTTGGAATGATTTTTTTTCTTTTCGAATCAGCAATCACTTCCCATCCTTTTCAAAAAAGCCATTCACTTACCAACCAAACTAACTTTGCACACACGTGGGTTGGGTAATTTGGTTAAAGCCGCACTTGCACATTTTTCACAAAATTGAAATTTCTCTTCATTTGCTCTCAAATGATAGTCTATGCCATTGGAAGAATAGAGATATAGTTGCCCTCAAGATGTTTTCAAATCATATTTTTTGCATGTGTTGTAAATCTGTTATATACATTGCCTTCACCTGAAATGGCTAAGACAAATCAGCACCCTTAATGGGTAAACTGAACATTTTTAATAATAATGTCACTGGTGACATTAATTCAGCAGATGACGGAAATTGATACTGATACAATGTGGGGGTACCTCCAACCCCCTAGTGAGCCAACAGCGGAGAGGAGCCGTCTGCGCATGTGCTTTGCCTTGAGTCTGGCCTGTTTAGTTTTTCCTTCCTTGTAGATTGGATGGTGATGGCGTTTTTGATATTCTGGATCTGTTATATGATTGGTGAGGTGCTCTGGTAAATTGTTCCAATTCCTTATTGTTTGGGGAACAAAGGAATATTTATAACGTCTTTTTTTGAGTTCTGATGATTGAATAGGAGTGAAGATGCACATGCCGTGATTTCGCAGAGTGGCTGCAGAGGTTTCCATGGGCAAGTGAGCGTTGACCAGGTGACCGCGTCTGGCTTGTTGAAAATTGCGCTTAACCACAAAAAACGCATCACCGGTTATTCATGTTTTGCCAGGGCATGCCCCCTGTTTAACAGGTCTAGGACCTATTGTGGGTTTTAATATATCAACGAGTACGAGTCTTGCATATTCATGTATATACACATTCCTTGATTAAAGTTATGAAACTTAACAGTTAGCCTACAAACTACCTGGAATTTTAACTCTTATTAATTGCCCCTATCTGTTTTTGAGTAGGCCCCCTATGTTGTTCTTATGTGAAAATGGTTTTTCAAATGCGGCCAGTGTCTCTTTAACTAAGAAGTAACCACTTTTTGGTGGTCTCCCTAGGTGAGGCTGCTGTGCCTAACTATATCCAGTACCTAACTAAACTGTAACATTAAAAATGCAAACTGTTAACCCAACCAAACTTAATAACCTCAGCAGAAAACCTGACTAATGAGCTCATGTGCATCTCTATTTTCACTAACATGCACTGATATATTGAACTCCTAAAAACAAGTTAAGAAACTTTTTGTTTGAATAAATCTTATTTATTTGAAAGGTTGTTTTCAAGCAGTATCAGTGAACGGTCGTTTTCCCTTTACAGTGACACCTCATTTTAACAACCGTGTAATCCATGTGTTGGAAAAACAAAAAGTAAAGCTCTTTGCAAGACAAGATCATCTCCAACAAAGTGCCAAATTTTGCATTATTTGTCCTCTCAATGAACAATTGGAATCACCCACTAAATAACGGTGTACAGACGACAATCAGTGCCACCAGTGTTGGCATCCAATGGCACTTTGCTTTAAGGGTCAATTCGTGATCCACAGCCTCGCCCCTCGATTTCCCCTCAAAAATTGTTGAGATTTTATTATCATCTGAACCGTTACCTTTGTAATCCATGTGTGTCCAATTTTACGTGCAAATTGCGTGTCGCATCTTCAAAGAAATTCCACAATTTTGTACTTTTCTGGTCCCTAAACTGACAGAAATTACGCACAGTAGCCTATGGGACCGTGGGAACAACGAACAAATAAATGCTCATAACACAAAAAAAAACCGCAAGATCGGGATCAGCTCAAATCTTGGGAATAACCTTTTCTCAAAGATAATCTATTGATCCTATGAATACAACAAATGTGTTGAAATCACTGAAATGCAAACCTTAATGAGGAGACTCCAAAATGTTAGATAAGTTGTGTTTGTTTAAAAATTGAAAATTGAAATTAAGAACACACCGGTTTGGGTGGTACAGATTTTTCTGCTGCCATTTTTGTGTAATTTATGTGTTTTTTTTTTTTAATTTTTTAGTTTTTTTGAGAAAAATATGTAAATCTTCAATGCTCTGTAGCTCAAAAATCGGTAGCCCACAATTTGCGCACCCACTTTATCTGCTTCCCAGTTGAATTCAGCAGCCTTGACGGAATTACCCCAAACCAAGAGCACAATGATGCAGTGGCCTATTAATAGCTTAATTTTAAAGCTAATTTTGCTCAAACATCCAACAAACGGGAAATGAAGGAAAATACTTTCACTGATATCAAAATTTTTGCCACAGTTTGTTAAAACTTTGGGTCCCTGGAGATGAGGCTCTCAGTTTATGGACCTCTAGAAGGTGATGTGTTTCTTGGATGAAATTCCACTAATGTTTTGTACATGTTTTGAATTGTTTTGAATGAAGGTGTGAAAGAAAAAATTTTTTGTGTTTGTGCTGTATAATCTATTGT
This sequence comes from Ophioderma brevispina, assembly GCA_023653785.1. Lineage (NCBI taxonomy): Eukaryota > Metazoa > Echinodermata > Ophiuroidea > Amphilepidida > Ophiodermatidae > Ophioderma > Ophioderma brevispina. The sequence goes on along the minus strand of JAMKCH010000261.1, from coordinate 13,219 downwards.
GTTATATTACATTAGCGGCAACAATATTTTAGTGCAAAACAACTCTGCTGGCTTTTGGTTTTTAGTTTAATACGATACATTATGGTTGTCTAGGTGATATGACAGGATAGATACAGGGCGGACATTAAAAGAAATAACTAGATTCTGTAAAATGGAATGTAACTTTAGACTGGGGGTTTGAACAAGGTTAGTCCCTACATGGTGGACCTTTTTGCTCTTAGCATATTTACACGTTTTGTCATAACGGGTGGGAAAATCCCTCATGGATGGGGCCATTTTTTGGCCCATCTTGAGTCATTTAATCCTTGGTTTATTTCTCAACTTGAGAAGCCACTTGAATGTAAAAAGGTTGGCTGATGTAGGATTAACTCGGTTTAGTTCCAGGTCTAAAGTTACTTTTTGAGAATACCAGGCCAATATCTTGATTCTCTAAATATGTCAATTGGTTGATGTTTTGGATGTATATCATCAATAATTATGAAGACTAAGACCCTATATATGAGGCCCTAATCATTACTTTTTTGTTGGAGTATTGCAAGGTATGGCAAGAAAATGGAACTTAAAATTAAACCATTAATCTGGACACATCCACCATTGTTGGGTGGCACATTAAACATTGTGGTCGTTGGACGCGCTTGTGTCAGATGCCATTGTGGTTTGTTGAATGGGGCCAAAGGTGATATAAAGGAGGTCACCACGATGACATTGAGGTCACCGGCGATGACTGAAGTGGACATGGGTCACCGAGGTCAATGGGGTCCCCGAGGTCACATAGGGGTCCCACCGAGGTCCATGGTGTCACGAGGTCACATGGAAGTCACAACGGTTCCACATTGTTCACCGGGTCACATGGGGTCACCGAGGTCCATGGGGTCACCGAGGTCCCATGGTGTCACAACGGTCACATGGGTCACCGAGGGCACAAGAGGTCACAAGGTCACATGGGGTCTCTAAGGCACATGGGCCACCGGTCACATGGGGTCACCAGGTCACGAGGTGACATGAGGTGACTGGGGTCACCGAAGTCATATGGGTCACCCGAGTCACCTGGGGTCACTGATGTCGCCTGGGGTCACTGAGGTCAACCAAGGTCATGGGTCACCAAGGTCACCTGGTGTCCCGAGTCACATGTGTTGCCGAGGTCACATGGGGTCACCTGTCACACTGGGGTCACCGAGGGTCACATGGGGTCACCCGAGGTCACATGAGGTCACCGGAGGTCACATGAGGTCACTGAGGGCCATGGGGTCCCCGAGGTCACCTTGTGTTCACAAAGGTCCCCCCACATTGGGTACCGAGGTCACATAGGGTCAACGGTCACACTGGTCCCAAGGTCACCAAGGTCACCCGTGGTCACTAGTTCACATTTGGCCACCAGGTCCCATGGAGCCACCAAGGTCCATGTAAGGTAACCCCCACCCTTCCCCCCCTGATCACCATCCCCCCCCGCTCCTCCCTGATGCAAACACCCGTCCCTCCCCAATGAATGGCACCAAAATGTCACATGAGGGTCACCAAGGTCACAAAATCTCACCCCGCCCCCTCACCCGATGCACTCACCCAACTATCTCAGCCCCATCCCCCTCCCTTATTCAACCTTACCCTTCCCCGATGCACCCCACCGACCCCTCACCGACACTCCACCACCTCCCACCTTCCCTCCCACCCTACCGGTTCCCTCCCTAACAACCCTACCCTTTCCCTCCACCCCTCCCAACACCCCACCCTCCCCAACCCCAGCCTCCTCGTCCGATGATTCACAACAAGATGTATGGCATGTGTTTTTCAATGTAGACAAAGGAATTTTGCATATTCATTATCTTTTAAGCGATACGCAATATGCATAGTGAAATTAGCTCATTTGCATACCTAAGCCGCATGTAATCACAAATTTTTCACAGGCAAAGAATGTGCACTATAATGGTTTGCAATGCCTTGAAATTTTGCCTATCGAATGAATCGCTTCAAAAATATAGTGATTACCATATTTTTTGCATATTAATGAGCTCATTTGCATATGCCTTTGCTTGAAATATGCCCAACATCTACTTAGGTCGAAAACTCTTTATCCCCGCCCTTCCACCAAGTTACTCATATAACGGCCTTAAGGAACTTCAGGTAACTTGTACCCAAGCCTTGCGGGAAAGGGTTAACATTTTGACTGACCTGATCAAATTTTAACATGAGATCACAGGGTCACATGAGTCACTCACATGTCCCCCACCCCGGGACCACCACCCGCCCCCTCCCTTTGTTACCAAGTTTGATACCATCGTAGCCCTTACGAACTCTACATGCATATACTCGTAAAGACAATCAAAGTCCTTCCAATTGGAAAAATCACAACTTTGTTGAATAAAATTTCCGGATCCAGAATTTTTTTGTTATACTTATTACTGTGCATGAACTGTTTACTGCATGAAAACGGAAAATTCCGATTTATGTAGTAAGGAATCTATCTAACCTTGAGACGTTTGCATTTGGCGATTCTATGCCTGCTTTTTGACACAATTATTACTCCTAGTGGTTGTAGTTAGTCTCCGTTGTTTAAAAACACCCTGATTGTCCGGTATTTACGCAACCACTTGAACAAGCAACAACCACATGACAGTTTGGTTTAAAATCGATCTATTTTCAAGTTCAACTTCCTGTTAAACTGCATTACCCACAATTTTTTCATCCAAGTCCGCACCTGGCAATGTGTTGGAGGGCAGAGCCAAACACCTCCGAAAGTAGCACGCTGATTTGGATAAAAGGGACACACATCCCCCCCCCACACCCCCGCAGCCCGTCTCTCCACCTAGGTGACCCACCCTCAGGGCTTTACCGGTGCGATCGCCAAACACTGTAGCACTGGCAATCAAATTTAATTCTGAGTTTATGAATCTCATGAACCTTCATGATGCGAGGTGCGTGGATTGCTTGTGGATGCATAACATTAACAAAATCTGATGGTAGATGGTATGGAAAATACAACACAGGGAAGGATCTGGCGAACAGAACTCAACTCGCATGACCTCGTGCGCTAAGCAGGCGAGAAATTGTTGAAATACTGTATAGCTTTCAATAGGGCCTACCTTGAATCTATATCTCAATCCCCGGACCACTTTGAATGTGATTGTCATGATTTTCAAGACACTTATCCGAGGTCATTTCTAATGACCTCGTGATGTCTCAAGGATCTGCATTGTCTCAAGGATCTACTCAACACCATTTACTCACCGTGTTCATAATAAGAAGTCTTTTAGACTTAATATGAACACGGTGAGAAAAGATTATTTAGAAATCTTTAAAGAGGGGGTTGGCGATCGAATCTGGGGGAAAATCCCGCTAATTGGGCCAAGTATGTGTTTTCATCAATGATTTTTACCTAATTTGGAAAAGTCATGCAAGCGACACGCGCCAGGGAAATGAATATGTTCCAGTCAACAACGCTCTTGGGAAATCCCAATGAATGTAAAACAGGAACAATGGTAACAGCGTGAGCCATGAATATTTATTAGCAATCTTCTATGGAATCTGAGCATGGATCAACTTTGGCCATTCTGAGGGCTTCTAATCATGAACTTATGTCATAAAAGTACTATATACTACTGATTAAATAATATACACAAACAAGCATCTTTGGCTTCACAGAGGCAAACTTTTATTAGGAACAGCCGGGGAACACTGTATGTTGCACTGAGGTGTAGGTATATCCTTTGAGATATACACTAGGGCACCACCGGCGGCTTCATACACAACCGCCATCACTCCGATCGCAAGGCCACATAACCCTCCAATCCAACCAACGCTCCCCACTCACTCCCCATGTACAAACTCGATAACAACCACCGCCTCAAAAAATCGCATCTTGCATAATGACGAAGAACTGGTCACACATGCGAATTTTATAATAGGAAATCAATTTCTCGCACAAAACCACCTTCAAAAGCCAGAACCCAACCAAATCAAAATCCGTAACATGCGTTTTTGGCATCACCTCAAAGCTTGCACAACAACCAAATTTCAGACCAATGCAACAAGCCATAAAACCTAGTAGGGCGTTAAGCAACGCCAAACACGCTCGATTCTTCCTCTTGATACATAGGCCCTATTATTAAATGTCAAAAACCAGCCTTCAATCATATACTTTGTTTTATAAGGTTGGTCCTAACTCCCAAAAAATCCATTTTATGACGTGAAAGTAACCATCACGTATAGCCGATAACTTGAGTGTGTATGTTTGAATGGGAGGTCATTTGGTACACAAGTCTATGGGGAGTTATTTTAGTGGTGTGATTCATACAGTTGCATCAGTAACAAGTAGTGAATGTTAAAAACTCTCTACTCTACTTCATTGCAAACAATTATCACTTCCTTAATGTCCGTATGCCACCATAACAGCATTGTAACTTCTCCTCATGCTCTGCACCAGTCCTCATCACATGTTGCTGAGGGATGACATTCCATTCTTCAAGATCGGGCCTAAAAATGCCCAAAGTTGTTTCGTCAGTCACCTCTAGTGTGTACAGCACGACCAAGCTGATCCAAGGTGCTTCATTGGGGTTCAGGTCCGGCTGGGCAGGCCATTCATCCCTCCTCCAATCCCGTCATTCCTAAGTGAGTCATGTGATTACTCTGGGCCCTTTGAGGGTGAGCATTGCAGCAATTGCTTTTGGGATACACCAGCTTCACTTCAAGCCTTTTCCAGGTTGGACAATTTTGTTATGATGATGCTTGGCTTAGACACCAATGACCACTCTGAAGTGACCAACAAGAAAGACTCAGTCCACTCATTCATGTTGAACCACCTGGCACTTTTTTATTCCAAAAACCTAATCCCGTAAACAACATTGATTCATTAAACTCAAAAGGATTCACTATCAATGAAAGCATAAAAATCAATAATATTACTGCAGAGAGTTATCAGTTTGGCACATTTTGTTTGAGACCTGCCTGTAATCAAAGGAGAGGTACTCAGCCATGTGTTACATTAGCCCCATTTTGTGATTTAAAAATATTTTATTTCTCAATTTTACTTGAGAAAAGATTTCTCACAGGAAAAGTACTTTTGTTTATAGAAAATAGAATTCCCCAAGTGCTATGCTAAGATCATGCACTTGTTGTTTACAACTAGATATATTGTGCAAGAGATGAATGGAACTCCCCAAGATGCTAAATTTAGAAAATGAGTCAACTTGAGATCAAAACACATGCAAAAAAATTAGGTAGTTTCCCATGTCATAAATGTAAGGTGGTGCAATGCAGAGGATGTTGTGAAATCCGATTGGTCAGTGCAAGATTATGTTTATGCATGATGAAGCTGTAATGATTATTATTAGAGAAAGGGGAAACCTAACTGGAAAAGATAAATACAGAGATAATACAAGACCATGCCAGTAGCCAAGAGCTATACACTCCAGTTATAGCTAGTCTTGATCTGCAATAATGGTAGATTTGTGCTCCACAGACCTTCACCAGAATTGTCAAGGTGGTAGTGGAGTTCCTCAACCTCACCACCATATCAATGTATTCGAGCTGTGTGGGCTATCTATCTGGCGCTGAAGCACAGGGTCACTCTGAGAAAAATAGCTTTGATCAAGGCTGTCTGCTAAGAACCGACAAACTTGCTATTTTTCACAATGTACTGCATAAATATTGTGTTTTCAGGTTTGAATTTGAAATGAGTGCTTTTGCATTTTTAGGGCTACCCTGTCTAGAGAAAGATTATATAAACCAAAATCTACTAGTCTAGGTATAAAACCACAAACACCTGTTGTGGTCAGGTGCAGTGGTTGTGCTATTACATTGCTTTGTGGTTTTAACCTTCCCTGTATAAAACTATAAAATTTTTGAAAAAGCAGAAAAAGCCTGACAGACTGCCCCAAGTTAACTTATTAAACTCGCTAGTGGAAGCATATGGAACATAGGCCAGGTGACATTGGAGATCTCAAATTAGGTGTTTATTAGAATGAATTCTTGCCATCTTTTAGTTTTAGGGAGGGGGATATGCTCCACTCCTTATATGATGACATTATATCAGATGTGTGAACCACTGAACGAAGTTGGTAGAGCGCCTTGAAGGAGGCTAAGAGAAAGTGATCTGGGTTCGATGCGACAACATGACGGCAGTGACATACCTCAACAAGGGCTGTGGGTCGGGATGCAATGGCGGCAGATTGGTCAGGGATCATTGCCTACACATCCCCCCCCATTGCAATGACATCGAGAGCCAGTGTGGCTGGCTCAGCTCTGGTTCCCATGGCTTCTAATCTAGCCCAAATCTGGAAGGAAGATCTTATTTTTTAGCCCATGTTTTCAGCTATTTCAACTATATTGGTTTGCATTTGTTTTATCTTGCGACCCACCTTAAAGAACCTTTATTTCAACACATACAACTAAAAAAAACCAAATATCACTAAAATATTGTCATTTTCTTACAAACATATTTTAATAAAATGCAGGCTTTCATCACATAACATTTTTTAATTCATAATTTGGGATAATTTCAGCCAATCGATATAATCAGTTCAAGCCATACTATCAGTGAGGTGGATATGTGCAATTCTGAAAAGAACCAATGGGGCTGATTTCAAAAATGGCAGGAATCGCATGTTGCTGCAATGGTTCCTGTAAGAAAGGGAATTGAAGTTGATCATATTGTGTTAAAAACCTTGCCAATGCATTTACCTAGATATTAGAATTGGGTAACAAGTCATCCTTAATATGAATCAGTTTTGTGAAAGGACTTTCTTGAAATCTTGAAGCAAACATCCCAAATAGGCAAACTACACCCATGTACAAACTTCAATGCCCCTTCCTGCACAATGACATTGTGCTATCCTGCCATTTTTAAAATAGGCATACTATAAACCCTCTTTAACAAATTGCCAAGCATCTTTACAGAAGCGCACACCCAAGTGACACACATCCACCCTGCTCCATGTGGAACTTGCCAAACGGAAACATGGGGTCAATCATTTCATTTACTAATATACAACTTGCTTCATTACATTTGTTCCTACAGTTCCCGCAAATAAATCGTGGCCAGCGTGGAAGACTTGGTACGCGCGTAGCAACGCGGTAATGTATGAGCGTATTTACGCAGCTCTGTAAATGAGATGCAAGCACTATGCTGCATCTTATGCTGAACGCTGTATGTACACGGCAGGTATCTAATACGCTGGCCACGATTCTTCTGTGGAAACTGTACGACATTATGGAAATAATGCAGCATTGTGATTTCACAGCTCCAAATGGTGAACAATTAAATTTGATGAAAGAAAAACAAGAAGCACTTTACCTCTACAACAAAATTTTAATGAAATTTGTCTGGCAAGATTTCAGAAATGGGTAAACCTACTTGCTGAATTTGATAGCAAAACATTTAAATGAACATTAATTATTAGACAAGAATAAACCACAGCAGTATTTTTAAAGATAACGGCAAGTCGCACTAACTTTCCCACACTCCTCTCCTGATCTCGGTATTCTATCCAAAATTTAAGAGAATTCAGAAGTTGTATGATTTATTTCGGCATAAACATGTAGTGCTTAAAGGTTGCATAACCTTTTGTGTGGTGCCTTTAAAAATGCACAGAAATTGACATTTGCATTGCATATTTTTTTAAACGAGTAATCATACAAGGTGACCGTCCAAAAATTCAATCCATGGCAAAATAGTCTGAAACCAAAATATACAATTTTTTTCTTTAATTCTTTAAATATGAATTTTTCTTAGTTAATCAATAAGAAAATGAAATGTGCATGGCCTACTGGAAACAAACTTTCTTTTTTGTTTTGGCCTAATGAGTTACATTTTATTTACCATGATCAGGTCACATACCTTAATTAAATGCTACTTTTCTTTTAACCATTTCATCCCCAGTGGATTCCAAAGGATAGAACCATTAAGTCAGTGCCTTCCCAAATGACCTACAGGTCATTTTTATCTCAAAACCACTGACCTAAGATGAGGCTTGTTTGGACTCATTTAAGTGCATACTTCATGATGATTTCTAATGTATTCATAATCATCTTGACAATTTTTTGGACAGTCACCGGTAGGGCACAGAGGGCTAAATAGAGTTCAACTCCAAATTAATTCCTAACAGTGGTGAAGTCTCCCAAGAAACCATTTGGCAATGTGAACATGCCAAATTATTCCAGAGTCACTTGATTTCCAGAAATAGCTAAAAGGATAAATTGGGCAATTTATTGTTCATAACTTCGGTACATAGCCGATTCTTGAACCACATGTCTATCTATGTTAACATTTGCACATCTACCACTTCAGAAAGTGAGAACAGAATACCCATTTAATCCACCCACATGACCTTTGACCCTAATTGTGTACACCTCATATGGACCTTGAGACAGTGCTTATACTGACCAAGTTTGGTGATCGTAGCAGAAAATCAAATTGATAAACTTGACTGGCATACAGAAATAGTAATTTCTTAGTCTTGCTCTATACTCCGTAAACCTAGAAGTACAAAGTAATCAATAAACTCCCACAAGTCTCACAAGGAATGCCTGGTATTTGTTGACTTATATGACCAGTATTTTGTTTATCAGTGTAAGAGATTTGTTTTGTTCGTACATCATGCGCTGTGTTTTCAACGCGCACAAATTAGACTGCGCCTAACAGCGTACAAGTGCATTTTGTATTAAGGCGCGATAATGCTTAAGAAGTATAGCTGTGCAAATTCAGGGGCAAGACAAAAATGGAAATTGATTCTTTCCTGCACTGGACTTACTTTGCTTGATGGTATCATATAATTCTAGGTCATCCAGCCAGATGTAGGATGTCATAGTTTTCACGCAGTGTTAAACATCACATCTGTAATCACAAGCGTACAATGTCAGCATGCATGATACAAGCTGCACAACACTGACACCACTCCTGTGCGGACAAAGTATAGTACAAGCACTTGGAGTCATTTGCCCATGTCCTTTTTGATACAAGAATCAGTCAATTCATTACCTGCATTTACACTATCTGAATCATATTTCACTAATGGAAGAATACGACCAGTTGAGCTGAGAACAGGGAAAGGGGCTGTTAAGGTTCCGACGACTTTGAAACCGCACTTGTCAAATTGGGAGTTGAAATTTGGCACAATAAAAAATAAATTTTAGTGCATTACAACCACACTTTATACATTTTACTGTAGGCTATAAAAAACAAACCAAGAAATGTGCAAGGAATGGATATGACTTCCAACAATTTGTTTGATATCTACCCAGAAATGCTGATGACTTTGGGTCCAACAAAAACTTCATTCTATCATGGACTATATCAGTATCTTTCACATTTTGAACACAAAGTGACATAATCTGCTGCCTAAGTTTATGGTGTCTCAAAAAACAAAAATAAATCTAAAAAACACTCGGACCGAGAAGGCCCTAATCTGACCTTTTTACCTTGATATGTGACCTCTTGAACCTCAAACAATGATGGTTTCCGTGTAAATCCATAACGAGTGGTTGCAAATTGAGGTCATTTTACATTTTCAACCTATCTTACAATTTCACCTCACATGACCTTTGACTATTTTTACTTTTCACATCCAAAAACATGAGGCTCTTATATTGCACCTATACTCAATTTGGTTGAAAGCCATCAAAGTATGCAAGATTACAGTGCAATGCCAACAGTGGACAAAGTGATCCTGTGTGTCTTGCCTACTAAGGCCAGGCGACACAAAATATAGAGGCAGGATCAGTGGCGGATCCACGATTTGAAAAACGTCAAATTACGGGGGCTGAAGGCTGAAACTTGTCCCAAGGGCTGATTTTGGCAAGGGAGGGGGGCAGCGCGCGCCCCGTCCTGGATCCGCGCCTGAGTTAACATCCGACAACATCGTGTGATTGGTTTGCCTTTGCTGGCAGTCTTACCTGAAAACACTATGAAAAAAACTATAAAACTGGTATTACTCTTGTAACCACAATTGTCTGGGTTTTTAAACAACACAAAATCCAAAGACATATCCAATATTTCCATTTTATTTTATAAAATTAACAAAAATCAATGACTGGTCAACATATTCTGCCTCCAGCATAGATCTCTACAACTATGAATGCTGGAACCACACACAAAACCTCCAAAGAGGCGTTCCAAATTTTGACAAAGATGATCAAAAGAAATGGTAGGTGCTGCTAATACTGCTTTTGAGTTATAAACGAAATGAGTTGGTAAACTCATGTTTTCCCCTGATCGTGCACATTTTACCGATTTAGGACACTCCGTCTATTCAGTATTTTGTAAACTTCACATAAGTGCAGTAAATTTAGCTACCTAAAACTTTTAGTCTGCACTCTTTGTAAACTCTGTACCTATAAAGTACCACCCCCCCCCCCCCCCCCCCCCCCCCCGAGAAAGAAAGAGTGACTTTGAGCTCTAAAACCCAATTTGAAGCATGAAACAATTGATTTCACTTCAAAACTGGCTGAAAAAGTCAAGAAACAGATAACAGGTCCTGCTCGTAAACCTAATTCAATGTGCTGCACAATTACCCATATGAACTTTTGGAACACTGACATTATAATGTCAATTTTTTCAGACAACCCTGTTTAAAACACCAACACCACCAATGCTATGCCTATCAATACATACCAACGTGGTATTATACATATTCTGCATGTTAAAGCAGCGATCATTTTCTTTCCTTCATTATGTAAATCACTAATTTTGCGCATTTTATTTGTTTTTTTTTTGGCACTGTTTATTGGGGAAAATGCAGTACTCCATGTAAAATACTAAGTTGAAAGCAGCATTTTCATACACAGAATACACCATTTTTATACAAGACCTTCAGCAATGTTTAAAACCTGGTACAAAATTCTAGATTTGCCAAGTCCACCAACCCATTTTTTGTTCCTGGCACGGTTTACCCAACAGCAAATAGCTTGGCAAAGAGGCACCATGTGATATTCTTGTTGGTCAACCTGGCCAAAAAGATCACTGGCTTTGGCAGTCTTTTCAACTTTCTGGTTTGGTAACTTAAGAGGGCACCACCAATAGGAGCTGACATTTATCACTGCACCATGATAGTGCAACATTAAACAGCTGAATGTAATGGATACGTATTGCGGGATATATTGCATACAGAAGGAAACATCAAATAAATTCAAAGGGAATAGAACAATTTGAAGTGTGTTTTATAATGTAGGATTTATAAAATATATAATGAGCCAAGACTCAACAGTAGTATTTACTGCCAAAGGTGCCTGGAGGACTTCAAGCAAGTCTGTGAAAATTCTGCCATCATAAGAAAAACAATCTTCACAGGGCAGCTGCAAAATGTTACATTTCTATTTTCACACATAACATTAACAATAATTTGTTGATGGAATGACTCCCAATAGCAAAGTATCAGACGACTGAAAATGACTGACTGATTATGTCTTTACTTTAAGTATGCATAACTTCATCATATGGAGACAAACAATGGGACTGTAGCATTGTAAAATTTGCGATTATTTTGGGGGTCCTCGATCCTGGTACGCCTCACGTATGCCTCGTTATATCTGAAATGGCAGCTATCACTCTCCTGCTTTGCACATACCATACACATAATCCATCAATGTATGGGTAGTAGATACAACAGGAATTGTTACAGTGGATGCACCATGATCTCTCTCGGTCAAGCAGTTCATGCATGGGCTGTGTATTTAACTAGTCCAGTTTCTTGGTTATATCGTCGTATTATGAGAACCTACACCTCTTCCCACAAATACGTCGCTTGCTTCATCATCAAGCACCTGCAGAAAGAAAGGACAGGAAACAAAGATTTCAGGAATTGAGGTGTTTTATGGCTACTTGTGTTCTCTTTTACAATTGTTTTAATACACAACTTTCCAAATAATAGTTGCGTTTCAGATGAAAATGGAGACAAACAAAAAAAAAAAAAAAAAAAAGCATTTTTGGGCACTTTTAGAGGATGTGATTCCATTTTTCTATGATCATTAAAAATAAAACTTAAACACTGGAAAAAAATATTGCACTAACTTTGAAATCGTTGTTTCCAGAGATAAACCTTGGTCTAATCAAAGTTAATATTTTTGTGTTAAAGCATATATATTGAACATAGAGCTGGTCGATAACAGCAGTGATTGAAGTCCTGACTTTAAAATATGTAGAATAAGGAAACTTATTTCATTCTGATATCTAGCAGAGCACTTCAAAAGCCACTTCAAAGCAAATAAATAAAATTACTTTTCGTGAATGGAATTGATGCATCATGGTATATAGTGTACAAAGGAACATAAAGGGAAATATCAGTACTTACCATGGTGATGTAATTGAGAATACTAGCTGCTGAGCTGTGTGCTCTGCTAACAATTTGGAACAGATGAAATCAGTTAATGTGGCCTCCTCTTCCCCTATTATTTATAATCTTCTTGTTGATCCAAGGCTTTATTTCCTCTCCATTAATACCTTTTAAAAGGAAGGCAAATAACTATATATTACTTAAATTTTACACCACAAAGCATTAGAATATGGCATTATTGAGGATATTCAAGGAAGTTATTACATAGTATGCTAGTCAATGAAATTCTAATAAGTACTCCTCCAACAATTTTCACCTGAACCTACCTCCAAACTACAAGATACTCATTACCACAGTTAGAAACTGTGCTGAGTTTGAACCTACAGACCACTGAGTACACTGGGAACGTTGCTCAGGTATGGGTTCTTGATTGAGCTGAACCCTGTGTCACTAGACAGTCATGTCTATGAGTCCATGTCTCTGCCTTACCTAACTTTCAACCAGTCTACAATTCTCTCCAATGGAGAGCTACCTTTGCACTTATTTATTTAGGATTCCCGTTTCAATTATTTCAATACAACACCCACTTCATCCTCCCTCCTCCGGAAATTTAATGCTGCATCCATAAAGGCGTAGTGATAGCGCAATGTCATTCAAATAAAATTCAATCAAGATATCAAGAGAATTGTTATCATGGGTGGCAGTACTTACCTCATCAACAACATTCAATCCCACTTGTAGTGAAACAATCATCTTTTGCTCCTTTGTAGGGATCTTTTATATCATAGTTCTTAATTGTTGTCCTCTTTTCTTCAGCTGTGAGGCTATTAGCGTTGCATGGTCCACAGCTTTAAATCTCCTCATTATGAGTACTCAATGGGCACCAACGTGCGCTTCTTGCGACCCGCATCTGCGGCGGCACGTAATCCTGGCTGAACACGTCACCCACCGTGAGTTTGCGC
>JAMKCH010000260.1:0-51883 GCA_023653785.1 Ophioderma brevispina | reverse complement strand
ATACATCCACGCACAACGGATTTCTAGTGGTCCTGCCACGATAGCTGGCGGCCCAAAAATAGCAGTCTTTTTCCGCCACCAATAGGGGGACCACGTCTGGTAAAATCTAGTTGTTTTTTTTTGGTTTGGTCTGCAGCCCTGAGGGAAATTCCAAGGGCCAAAATGCGCAGCTTTGATTTCAAATGATAAAAGATGTTGTGAACCGAATTCATAAATTTATGAATCCACATTTTAATGCATTGCAAATCAATAATGCCCCCAAACTGTTTAAAACATCTTCAGTATATTTTTTTATTACATAAGCCGCATGTGGAATCACACAAACCAACAGATCACAATTTTCACAATTCCCCCTCCGGCCCAAAAAAAAGCCCGCAATTCACATAACAAAATTAATGTACTTTTCTGTTGAAGGCCGTGTGGTATCTTGTTGCACTCTTCCCAGTTGGTCCTGGTAGTAGTTTGAGAACTTCATCTATGCTAAGCATCCTGTCTACCAGAACCTGGGCTAACCAACAGTGCGCGGAGCATAGCCACTAAACACTAGGATGTCTTTAGGATTCTGCAAGAAAAAGCAGAAAATTAAAAGCTTATAACATTCCCATATGTTAACACTAATTGTCAAGCCATGGAACTATATAAGGGGAAGAAGTAATCGCGTGATTATGGAATAGTCCACGCCCGTAACCGCTTTCTGCGGTCTCACACTCATTGCGCCGTGGTGGTGTTGCGCCAGCCCTCGCGCGTGTCGTCACTTTTGAGGCGTAAGCACACGCATATTAAAATCTGTGCGTCACGCGTTCTGTTATCACTGTCATTCCATTGTCTGTTGTGTTCCATTGGTCTTATCGCGGGCCGATTTTTTCCTGCATACTTAATTCGAAAATCAATCGATGGAAAAACCATGCATCTAAAAGAATGCCTGCATTCCTATGCACAAAGTCTCCTGATGACCCTGTTTTTGCATTAGGAAATAAATATTTGAGTCCGAGTGAAAGCATGTGGCATCAGTTGTTATTGTTGTTTTCACTCGCTAAGTGCATGACGAACGTAAAATACCGCGTGCCCTCATAAATATGCATTAAGGATTTGCCAAATACTACGATACGTAAACCAAATAGGTGGTGCCCAAAACTATGAACATGAAAAAAATAAATAATTTCATTATAATACTTTTTGGGCACCTCGATTTTGTTACGCTGTTTCGGGGACTCTTCGGGTCTGGGTTATATTTACGTCGTTGGTCAAAGCTCAGCTAATCACAAGCTTCTCATTATCTAATTGCAACTCCTCATCATCCAATTCAAAATCCTCATCTACTCACAGATCTCAGCCATCTAATCCCAAGCCATCATCATCTACTCAACAAGCTCCTCTTATTGCAAACTAATCTAATCGCAAGCTCATCTAATTGCAAGTTCATCACTAATCACAAGCTCTGTCATCAACTAATACAATCCCCCACAATCTTTTCCCCTACGTCTAAAAGTAACATGCATTCTCTTCTTGTCTATGCAAACTATTAGTTAAACAAAGTTACCAGAATAAAAAGCTGGTAAAAAGATCATAGCAGACTTTGTCATAGAAGACTTTGTCAGTGATGTCTTCAAATTGTGACCAGGGCCCTACTTTGGTATCTCCTCACACAAATGAGAAAGGCAAGCAATGTAATAGTTCTTATATGACATAAGGTGAATCTACATGACTTTCTTGAATGTTGACTTTCTGTACCCATGGCACAGTGGATAAGGACTTGGACTCATAATTCAAGGGCAGCTGAGGGTCGTGGGTTCCTGACGTTGTGTGTCCTTGAGCAACACTTAATCTCACATTGCATCCTCTCGCTAGGAGGTTCGACATGGGTACAGCCAGAGGGATTGTTTGAATCAATCCATGATGCATAGAAATGTGCCAGATCCATACTGTACTAAAACACATGTCCGGACTGTAGGGATTAAAAAGGTTCCCAAAAGTTTAAGAACACCCCAAGACATTCATAATTCATGCAAAAGATTCCCTAAGTACTAAAGCTTTTGGGGCTCAAAATGACGCGTGAAAGTCAGGTTTTATGTGGTAAGAATAGGATTTTTCTGTGATCACATGACCCTACTTGAGGTGAAATTCCCAAAACTGGTGCCATTGTGGGATTGACTGAAAACACCCTCTGGGGAACAGCTATTTAAAAGGGGGCAAGCCAGGTTTGTACAAGTAACAAAATTGGTATCAACATTAGAGATTAAACTGTGCTGCTTATTTAATGAAAAGTTTGCAATGATCTCCCCCATTATTTTTAACTAATTAGCATGATAATCACCCACCCAGCCTCACGCTGAAAAATACGTTTCCAAAAAAGTAACAACATGGGGCAACATCCCGCTGTGGTGTGAGTCAACTGGTGAGTATGTATTGCCACCGGGCAGCCAAGGTCCAAGAAGCATGTGACAACACGTGATGTTGAAGCGTTTAATGCTAGAATCCTTAAATTAATGAATTTACTACTGAGCATCCTTTTTAGGACACCCTTTTCTCTTTTTATCCAAACATCACAAATACTATTAAAATTTGTCGTAAACCATCAAAAAAAAAAAAAAAAAAAAAGTAACGCTTAATTGTACTATTTCATGGAATTTCCCTTCTAGATTTTTGCAAGTGCCCTGGAGTAAACAGGATGACATCACGCATAATGCCTCCCAGTTGTATGAAGCTCTCCGCTCGTTTTTCTGAAGTGCCTCATATGGCCAATTAATATGGTTCAATAAAAAATGTTAAAGTGCTGATAAAGTTAATTTTTGTCTATTTTGCTTCTATATACATGTAAGAATGTAAAAATAAATAAGACCGGCTCTAAAAATGTCCTGCCACCTTTAATATGCCGAGAAGGTAAAATATACTCACTGTGAGTGAGGAGTGGCTATCATACCTCAGCAATATTATTCAGGGCAGTCTGGCCCAAACACTAAGGGAAAAGTGATGGGCACTTCATGAACTCCACTACAACCTTTTCCATCAACCTCACATGGAAAGAAGGTGTAACCTTTGAAAGCTAATCCTATGGCAAAGGGCTGTATCTTTAATTACAATTCTTGAAGATTACAAATTTCTCATATAAGTGACACTTTGACAAAAGGAAGTATGATGTTGACAGACTAAATATGTGATACACCCTTTTGCCATGAAGGGATAATTGTGGCTGTGCAGTATGAGAATGCAAGGAGGGACCAACAAGCAAGAGAAGACATTCCTAAGCATGACAGTTAACATGCCGCATGCTAACACAAACCTTACTGGGTCCTGATTTCACCTATCAAGATAAGAGAGAGAAAACTAAAAGACTAAACCAAGTGCCAAGACTCGATCAAATTTGCCATGTATATATTCTCCATTAATAAAGCAACATGCATACATGTGATGTGTTATTAAATAATGCATAAAACGTAAAATTTAATTACACTAATTTTTCTATCTAGAATTTTTGCGCAACACCAATATACAGATTGTCAAGGAAACCCTTGTCCCGAGGGCCATGCAATAATTTCTTGTTCCTCAAGGCGAGTAATTCGGGAATGGGGTGGTAAAACAATTTTGGCACATCAATGGGAAAGGCCGGGAATTGTTAGCACATACTAGTCCTTCATTTTAAGGAGCTATATCAATTGCTTTTCTACTCTTCAGTTCTCCCCAAAGATCCGGAGCTCAATTGCTCTCCTGTTTGTGACACTTTAATGAAACCATAGCCCATGAAAATGTGTGCACATATGTAGGGTTAACATTTTCCCACAGACACACAAGACATACACACACCTACCAAAGCATCCCAGTGCCCTCTGGGCTACACCTTCCCAAGATGGATAATTTCACATAACTGAATTATCAATGTGCTATCAAAGGTAATCACATTGAATGATATTCATTTCTGCTCCCAATCTAACCAAAGAAACAGCTATTTTGTTTTTGGTTTGGAAAACCCTCTTCAGTTTTTTAAAACATCCCCATCATTTTCAATCACTAAAAATGCTTTACATAATTGAAACAAACTGCTTAATTACAACTATCTTTGAGATACTGACTGCATTGTGGCCACAAAAATTTCACATGGTCTGTTTTCACAAAAGTTTACTTGAGAGTTACAGTTGCAATCCTCACTTACCTGTTCATTCACATCTCCTACAACTAGCTGAAGTGTCTTACGTATTGTTGAATTGTTATCTGGGACTGGGGTTTAGGAGACCAAGCTTTTCTAAGTATTTAGAGTTGTAAAATGTTCATAACCATAAGTCTGGAAAAAAATAATATGAATACAATGTAATGGGACCAAAAAAACTCTTGAATCTGCTGTGATTAAAAAAAGGTCCCTGTTCAATTTCCCAAGAAAGTCATTAGTATCAACAATCAGTTTAAAGTACCAATTGCATTTTTTTTCTGTCAAGACCAATTATATCGGTCATGCACAAGTTTCAGCCTCTGGACTAAAACAATTTTACTTACTAGCATCTGAGGGTCCGTACACCTGTAAATTGCTGAATAGCAAATCAGCTGCCTGAAAAAGGGTCTGTTGGGGGCCTTGGGTGGGGGGGGGGGGAAAAAAATGGAGGTCTTATTGGGCTTTCATTATAGAAGTCAATCAATCAATCAGAAAAGCATTATAGTCCTGCGCAAATACATGAAAAATTTTCAACAATGCTCAAGCTAAAGGAAATCTGCTGAAGGCATCCTGAAATAGATGGCTCTTCAGGAGCTTCTTAAAAGGTTCTAAAGTGAACAATGTTTGAAATTACTAGCACATTTACAACATTTTTCAGATCTCTCCATGCAAATCATGCCTATACATTTAAAGTAGGTGTGGATTTGAGGCGAAATATGATAAAACCAAGATGTTCTTTTTTGGGCTCTTATAAAGATTAGCTTAATCAGGGAACAAAACTTTTAGAGGAGACGTGAAAAACGTAAGGACATGCTTGCTATCGCAATATCCCCCGCGCTTTTCAAGCCGGGGGATAAAAGATTGTTATTTCCTCTAGCTCTACTCCCCATTATTGAAAATACAGCCACCTCACTTGGCGTTTAATGCCCATTATTATGACAATATGGTATGCGAAGGACATTTATGAATGCAAGCAGTGCAATGCCTTTGAATAGTGCGTTACACAGTTTCGCACGCCACTTTCCGCATAAAACCACAGTTTTTACCCGTGGGATACACGTTGTATTGCCAAAACTAATAATAAATCAAAACATCAAAATTTGGGATTGAAAGGTGGATTTTGGGATTAAACCCAATTATTTTGCATAAACGAATAAAAACTATTCAAAAACACATTATGTTTTATTAAAATCAATATAACTGAGCCTGATTTCCTTTCCATGTTGACTGAAAACATACGCATTTCTTCTGAGAAGTGAAATGCCCCAAAATACCATGTGAGCACCCCTAAAAGAGAAAATGACTCGACCAGTGGCCCCAGGTCACCCCCTGTCGACCATGACTCTTCCCCAATTCCGTTTGGCTCTTAGCCCACACGGACGCACACATCGCATATCATGGCGCTGGGCCGGCCTGGAAGCGGGAAGTCCACATTGGAAAGGAAATCAGGCTTCAGTTATTATGATTTATAAACATAATGTGTTTTGAATAAATTAATTACACTGAACTGATTTCCTTTACCCATGTTGACTGAAACATATGCATTAACCCCCGTGATGAATATTTTCAATCAAACACCGATGGCTCAATCAGTCGGAGGTGGAGGGAATGATATCTCAAAGAGAGAGGCGATAGGATGCAGTCAGAGGTTGAATCAAAAACGGACAGAGCACAAAAAACACATGGAATCTAGATTCCAAAAGTCAGGGAAGCCATAACTCACCTAGACATTGGAGTACACCAAGGGTGAGTAGCAGGACCTCAGACTTTATGAAGGTGTTTAAATGACCTAGCCAAAAGTTTTTTTTGAGAAGAGCCAGGGAGCCGAGGAACTCGCAGAGAAAAAACCAAGCCTAGGAATAGGCGAAAGGAAGACTCTGAAGGAGAATGGATTGCGACGTAGGCCCTAGAAAAGGGCCAGAAGGTGCACCCTGCAGCAAGGCGGATAACAACGGCCTAACAGCCCTGCAAAAATGAGGATTCCGAGTGGGAACCAGAGAAGCGCAAGGCGGACCCGCGTAAAGACGCGGGGGCAAAGAAGCCTAAACCAAAAATAAAACCAAGAGCGGGCCCCCTAGAGAGGGGGACCCGATCAGAACACCACAGATGAACCCAAACGGGGAGAGCACCCGGGGGGGGTGGAGAGAAAGGTTGAGAGAATGATGAAGGCAAGGCCCCAGCCGTGGAGGGTGAGGAGAAAAAGTCCAACCCTGACCCGGAAGAAGAAGCTACAAGGAGAAGGAAATCTCCGAGCTAATCAGCTGGGAAACGGGGGACCGAAAAGAGAAATAAGGGCGAGGACTAGAGCGACGCCGCAACCCAAAGGATAATTGGGGGCTTCGCCAAGAGACTCGCCGATAAACTCAGATCCCAAGAGGTAACTAGCTTTCGGGTCAGGAACAGACGACCTCCAGGAGTCAATGAACGAGCAAGTCACTGAAGGACGAACCAAAACAAACCTTAACTGTGGGAGGCTGAGCTAGTCGACGGAAAAATCCGAACAACGGACGTCTGGACAGCTACAAAGCCTCAAAATAAGCGAAAAGTCCCACCTCAGGCGTCACAGCCAGGCGAGGGAGGGAACGATTCAGGCCTCGACTTGGAGGTAGACAGAACACCGAGGAAAAGAACGAGGCAGACCTCCGCAAAACAGGGGAGCCGCGGGCACCAGAACCGGGCAACCGAAGAGCAGTCCAAATGCTAGATTATAAATAAACTAGCACTCCCCCAGATCGGGCCAGCAATCAATCCTGCCCAAAAAGTAGACAGAGTGGGTAAACCACCGAGAAGTCTACCAAGGGGAGAACCCAGAGTTAGCTCTCAGAAACCGGTCGAGGCACCCGAAAGGCGGACCCGAGCCGAGAGCTCTCTAACTGCTCGGGGAAGCCCGAGTAGAAGCCAAACCAGTGGCGGAATGTCAGCCGAGAGCAGGTGACAAAGTCGTAGAAGGGGGACAGAAGGAACCTAACATGAGGAACCTCTGGACCGAACGAAAAATCGGTATCGAGGAGGCATAACAAGAAGCCACTTAGCCGAACCCCGGCTACTGGCATAAGGATGCCCCAAGAAGAGGTCCAGTGGACGCACAGCGGCTTCGACACAATATATAACGAGGAGGAGAGAGTGAAGAGAGCCACGGGAGAGGTGCTACCCGAACGCGAGATACCGAAAAATAAGGGATCAACAAACGTCGCGAGAAAAAGGGAGTAATCAAACGCCAACCAAAACTCAAGACGTAAGACATGGAAGAATGACTCACCACGGGGGTTTACGCCCCAAAGAGGACATTACCACCCGGAGCGAAAGCCTCCCACCGACTAAAAAAGTCAAGTAACCGACTCAGAGAGGGGATAAAATCCCCAGTCGGACGGTGGGGCAGACCACCATGTCAAGAGCTCCCAGGTCGTAAAGACAGGAGATAGAGCAACCGACGTGCCCCCAGGACCCGAGGGTACTAAGGGGAAAACAGCACAAGATCCAGTCGCACACAGAGGGAAGACAAGACAAGCAACAAGCCAGGATCCAACTGAGAAAGCCGCCCGTGAAGGCGAGTTCGGAGAACCACCAACAAGGGAATACCAATCGCGGGGATTCCCTCTAGGCAGCACAAGTTGAGACAGAAGCGTTGCAAAGAAAACCCGCAAGTGAAGAGATCGAAAACAACGGAAGCTGAAAACCGCTGGAGAGGGGGTAAGGGGGAACCCCTCAGACAGACCCGACGAATCGGGAGCACACCCCGGCCTGAAGACCGGGAACCGCGCTGGCCCCGACGAGCCCCAACGCTAGGCCGGACGGCCCCAACGATAGGCCGGAACAAGGCCCGACGCTAAGCAGTACAACGAGCCCCAAAAGAGGGGCACCGTCGAGGCGACCCAAAACCCGCGTCAGGTCTCCCCCGAGGGGAGACAGCGGACCAGGCTAGTCAGCTGGGAGGCAAAGGAATGGGGCAAACTGTCAAAGCCAGCCCTAACTCCGAACAAACGGAGAAGGGATCACGGTCAAGACACCGACCAACAGTAGCAGTGTCCAGGCGAAGTCGAAAAGACCTCAAGGGCTAAAAGTAAGGCCTGGGAGCACAGGTTAAGGTTAGCTGCAAAGAGCCAAACCACCAAGCGAGCAGGAACCAAACAGAGCAGAAGGGGCAAGAGCATCCAACTGGGTGGGAGCCAAGCCACCATGAGGGAACCGAGCATCAGCGTTAAGGCTGAATAACCAAAGCCGAGACGGGCCAGAGCAGGCTAGGCACAGAGGGCACCAGCCGGCAAGTAGCGCCTGCACAAAAGTGAGGACGGAGGGCAAGGGAGAACGCCACGGCGCAATGACTCAGGTTCCCATTTAGGGGTGCAAGGCCAAGGGAGAAGGAAATAAGCCCCCCCCCCCTACCCCAGGCCTGGGCCGGCCAGTGAAGCCCCTGGAGGGGCCACGCCAGACCAGCACAGGCACAGGCCCCAAAAACCCCGAAGGGGGCCAAGGTAATGACACCCAGCAGCAGGGCATCAGCCCTAGGCCAGCTAGGCCCGACAAGGGCCCAGCCAAGCTGAGTGGGGAAGAACCAGGGCCAGCTACCCGAATGGAGATGAGGGTCTAACGTCGAGAAGCAAAGCTAGGCGAGGAAAGCACCAAGCCTAGGCCAAGGCAAAGTAAAAGGACCGCCAAGGCTAATGGCCACGACCTCCCAAGGAAGTCGGCGCTAAAGAACCAAAGACCAGTATCATGCAAGGCTGATACTGTTAGACCACAAGGGGGAAAAAGAGACTAACGCCAGACGGCACCCGTCACTAGGCCCGACTCGGAAGCGGCGCTAGGCCCGCGGATCCCCAGGAGGGGAGCAGCGAAAGATGCAATCATAGCCAGAGTCAAGTTCCCAAGGGAGACAGCGGACCAGGCTAGGTAGCATTAAGCCTAACAGCCAGAGCCTAGACGCCAGGACAGCCAAGGCCTAAATGACCCAGCGCCTAAAAATGGCAGAGACCAGAGGCTCAAGCCCCCGATGGTGCACACGGAACGGACCCGGACTAGCACCAGAAGGAGCTAGGCTACGGGGCAGCAACAGTCGAGCCGCAACGGAGGCAGCGACGGAAGCGCCGGAGACCCAGAGCTGAAAGCCCATGGGAGGGTAGCAGCCAGCCCAAGGCCACCCAAGCTCCAGAGGGAGCCCGAGCAGCCGAAAGCACACCAGCGGAGCCGGAGTGCATAAAGGCAAGTCTGGATCCCGACGAAAGCTGCAAGCTATAGCACGGCAGGCTGCGCCCCATGCCCAGGCGAGGCGGGCTAAGCCCACCACAGGCAGGGCAGGCGCACCCCCAAGGTGGGTGACCCTGCTTGCAGAAGCTAGAGCAACGTCAGAGAATAGACGCGGTAACCCCGGGATACACAAAGGCTGAGAGGGCTCCCCCAAGGCAAGGCAACATGCCAGCCAGGGGTGAAGCCACTCAGGCTAGGCCGCCCCCTAGGGGAGACACGCCAAAGAGCAGACTTGAGTAGACCCAAGAGAACCACCGAGACATACAGCATCCCTGAGGGATGCCCGAGAGCCAAGGGCCGGGGGGCCCGAACATTCCCCCCCCCCCTCCCAAAATCTCAAAATCTTCCAAAAAAATTCCAAATCCCCTCCCTCCCCTACGCAAGGAGACAGGTCGTGGCGCCGAGAGCTGAAAGTCACACCAGGGAAGGCGACAAACAAACACCCGAGCAAAACAGCCCCCGTAGAGGAGACCAGATGCTGTGGTTAAGCCCGGGAAATCAAGCCGATGAAGGCGGCTAAACGCCACCATGCAGCGCACCCCTAGGGAGGAGAGCGCATACAGGGATTGAATGTATCCAATCAACCCAAGCCAGTCACCTCCGAGAGGTGAGACCCTATAAAAGGGAGGAGTACTCCACGCCCGAAGGCGGGGATAAAAGCCCCTAAAAAGTCCCGGAGGCCACGAGCTATTACAACCGCGACAAGAGGGGGGGGGGGAGACTTATAGCGACATAGGCTAAGCACGGGCACGCAGCGCGCCCTGAAGGGCATGCTGCAGCCAGCACCTAGCCCCCGTGGGAGGCAAAGCCCCGAAGGCTCCCCCACGAGGGCGCGAGAACGGGAAACACCCAGGGTTGTACCGTAACGGCGGAAACGTCGCGGGAACTAGCGCTGGACGAACCGCACAGAACGCACACGAAACCCCGCGCTGAATGCGGGGGGCAACATGGCGAAGGCCGCGCGCCTCACCTAGCCGTGAAGGCCTGGTGAAGCATGCAGCACGAGCCAAGATTTGACACCGCATGGCTAGCAGGCTAGCCATGCGGCGGGGGAGCAGTGAGCATAATCGGACACCCGCGCGCCCCATGCGGGGCGCCGAGGAAACCAACTCATGGAGGACGAATCATAGCCCGAGACCGGTACCACGGAGAGCGGGTCGCAGAGTCCGAGGACTTAAACCGAGCGCCGGGGTGTCGGTACTGGCGATGGATCGGCCCGAGTAAACCCGGGCGTCACCATAAGCAAACCACCCGGCTTACCGGACGGACTGACAGCCGCCTAATCCACAGGGAAGGGCAGGCCAGACCACGCTAGCCTGCACCGATAAAGCACCGAGCTAATCAGGAGAGCCAGCGCCGGCAGGTGCTAGTCAGTCAAAGCCCCCGAGGGAGGAGGCCGACTACACGCTAGGAGCAAGAGGCTGCTATACCGGGATGTCTGCCGCCGCCCAAAATCTCCAGGGAAAAAGGCAGGCAAGACCGCGCTAGCCCGCACCGGAGAAGCCCCTAGGGCTAGACCGGCGATGACAGCACCGGAATGGGAAACGGGTAGCGAGCCGGGGATGGTTCCCACCCGGTAGTAGGGCGGAAATCCCGAGAGAGAAACGCCCCCACTAAAACGCCATTGAAAGGTAGCCGAAAGCGACAAACATCTTTAGTGCTCCCCAAGCAGCTGGGGCCGCCTTGGAAGAAACTCGGACCGGAGCCCGAACACCACCCACCTTTTCCTATGCGAAAACAGTAGACAGGGAAACAGTGTTCAAAGGCGAACCATTGAATACTGAGAGGCCACCGCAACGGAACCAGCACCAAACGGAGCCAGCAAACGCGGAACAAGACCCGTAATGAACGCCGGAGAAAGAGGGTTCGCGGGGCGGCGCGGGGTTTGAACGAGCCAGATGGTGGATGGGCGCGGTGTCGGAACGAAAACAAAGAAAAACCAAAGCGCGTGCCCTTGGGGTAAAATCCCGGCCTGCCAACGCGGAGACAAAGATACCGTCGCGGGAACAAAGTCACACACGGTTAAAGAATTTTCCAAAGTCAGTTTTATGTATAGTTATAATACTCAAACAAGCATAAGACTTAAAAAATATAGACCACACTCACCCAATAGAACCTGTTTTATTGAAGTAGGACAACTACAAGAACAACAGAAAAGGCCTCACAAGAAGCCAAAGATCCACAGCACGCAAACGTGCGGGGGCAAATGGCTGCTTTGTTACCTATTTTAACCCGCTAGACAGACACATGACAGCCCTTTGGCGGTATTTAAAAAAGATACACAATAAAAAGCTCTAGACGGGTTGTAAAAAGACTCCGTTTATTCCGTCCAATTAGAGCGTTATAAATCCAGTATATAATCCAGTACTATATCCAGATAGTTTTGGTATTAGTAGTAGGAGTATTCCGTATGACACGACAACAGTCCAGTATCAAATATCTCCGATAATTTGGCTGCTAATCACAAAGCTGCGATGTACACCGCCTTTTTGTATGGCGGCCAAAACGGAATTGAGGAAGAGTGATGGTCGACAGGGTTGACCTGGGGTCACTGGTCGAGGCCATTCTCTCTTTTAGGGTTGCTATAATAGGTATTTGGGGGCCTTTCACTTCTCAGAAGGACAATGCATATAGTTCAGTCAACATTGGTGTCAAGGACATCAGTTCAGTTGTAATGATTTTAGATATGGTAAATTAACGGAAAGAGCCGCCAACCACATTTTACCACGGTTATACACTTCTTCACGTCCACACCAGCAAAGTCATTGAGTTACTCTCATCTAAATGCTAATAACCTTTTTCTAAGTAACCATTTCTTGTGACGAGAGAAGATGAGAAAGAATAGATTGCTCGATTTTGCAATCCGACTACCCAGGATTACTCTCATTCATCAGCTCATTGTTAGGAGATTTCAAGGGCCACTCGAGTGGCTTTGAAGTAATGTTTCAACAATCAATTCAAACCCCTCAAGCTTGGCCGTTGGGAAGGTTTCCAGCTTGAAGTATTGACACCTCCCACTAAAATAGCTTATTAATGTTCCAGCTAAAAGATCTCTGTTGGCAATGAACTCTGGGCGGTTTTCTGACGTGATTGTTATTTAATTTTTAATCGTTGGTGACATAAGTGATGAATGCAGTGGCTTTTTTAAACGAACGAAACGGCAAATTGACCCAATTTTTCGGTAAGCTAACATTGATTCAAGGTTTTGGGGGTCATAAATATGTTCATTATTTAAGTTAAGCCTAATTTTACAAATATCTGTTATTTCCTGTGAAATATGATCTATGAATTATTAGATAAATGCATTTTCCACAATCTCCACCATCTTTTTGTGTCAGAGAGTGTCCAAAGTGCCAAAATACTTTGAAAATTTGGGGTCAAGTTGGTTATAACTGATGCAGGCGAGTATATTTCGCTGTCCTGGTCACAACCATAAGGTATAGACCCGTGCAAATACCAATTGACAACTGGGTAATTAGGAATGTTTTTCCTGGGATTATGAGTAGCGTAAGTCCTTGGTCCAATCGATTAGATTTAGAAAGCCGATTGAGATGAATATGGCGGTTGAACAGTTTATCTTTTGAAGTAGCATCGACCCACTCCTTCTTTCTCATCTTCTCTTCTTGTACACCTGTGGTTGTTAATATTTCTTAACAATAGTCAAGGATAGTACATAATAGTGGAGTAACAGTGGCAGGGGAAATAGTGACGGCTCGATTATGTAGGTGAAAATAATCTGTTTTATATGCGGATAGCCAATATCTTCAGTACATTTTTAATGCTGTAGAAAAATTTAAAACAAGGTAATTTGTGACTCACCCTGTACTATGTAGGTATGCCTAGTGTACATCATAATCCTGGAAATAAGCTCTGCCAACTCTGACATATCAGAAGTTGATGCAATTCATGTAAGTGTTGGCATACATGTCTGCGAACTATACTCACCCCAAATACAATATTATATGAAATAAAAAATGTGCCAGATGTAGTTCCAGGATGAAATTAGTCTCAATCACTAGTGCTATGCATGTCATCACCGCAGGCATTGTCCACGGAGTCCTCATAACATCCCTGTGCCATATATGTGAGAATGAAATGGGAATTTGGCGCAAATATTATGTGTGTTGGTAAGCTGTGTTTTTGACTTCACAATTTATGATGTCAAAAGAGCAAAAAAAAAAAAAAAACGTGGAAGAATCAACCCCCAAACTTACAAGTCAGAATGCGCAACGCGTATGTCACAACTAGTGCCTGTGTATCAAATATCAGTGACATGAATGATGCCATAAGCAGTTGAACAGTGAAAGCCTCGAATATCAAGGGTGGTAGATTACACAGCCATGTCATTTGACAAGTGGATTGCTTGGATCACACTTGGAAAAGTGCAATAATGATTGATATCACAAACAGTCCCAAATCATCTTACCATCAAAATTGTGGGGGGGAATCTGAACTGTTGATTATTGAAATTCATGGAGTTGAAAGGAATGTAATTTCCCCTGTGATAAAAAATCAAATGTTCCCAGAACAGAAAGTGTAAAAGGGCAACAAAATGAAATAATAAAAATAGAAAATAACCCGAATTCGACCTGACAAAGAATGGTAGCTACTTACAAAAATGGTTGCACAATAAAAATAAAATTGAAACAAAAAACAAAAACATAAAGCAATTGGTGTTTGATGAATAAGAAAATACATACAGACACACCTAACTATCTGTGCCTCTACAACTAAGAGTGTTTGTTAAAGACAATTCAGGGGCCTAACAATTGTTATTCACTGGTTTGTCACATATTAATTGCGAAAGGCTGGAACATGGACAACAAAACAAAAACATAAACATACTGGTAAGTGAAACGAGACAATTAGGATAGACTTGCGAATATAGTATCAAAAACACACCCACCGTTCAATACCTGGACTACATTCCACTGGTTGGTTAGTGTATTGATGTTTCCTGCAACAGATTCTGCCTGCAACTACTGCAGAAGGACCAGGAGGTATGCAATTCATATTTTAAGTTCCAATTCTAACCCTCAACCACAGAATGTAGTATCCTATTTAAGCTACATATAAGACAGGGATTCGCGTAAAAGGTTACTCAAATTACTTTTGGTCAAGGGCTAATTTACATTACTGAAAATATTTGGGGCCATGTGGTCCCAGGAACTTTAAGCAATGTTGGTCACTTAAATATAATCTCTGCGTCAAGGCCTGCAGGCTTGCACAGATAAGCCTTAGTGGGTCAGACCTGACTCGTAGGCCACCTATAAAAAACACCCTTGGTTATGGTTTACCATGAATACCCAGAATTCCCTGGTGAAAATTTATTGGATGTTTAAAAAGTTTCATCTAGACATTGAGGAGGGATCAATATGCTAAGAAAGATATATATCTGTTCACAAAATGTTCATGACACAGATTAAGTGTCACATCCATTACCTAGGTAACACTGAAAGTCAGTCCATTCATTGCAGTGCATTGCAGTGTGGTGCTGCATCAAGACGTTATTAAAGCTAATGCAATGCAGTACGACTCTAATCATTTGCTGGTGAGTTGTGTTGGTTGTGGAAAGTCTTCAATATATCCAATTTATGCAACACAAATCACTGTACAAGGAGTATAAAACAGCTTCAGTGAGATGAAGACAGACTCTCACACAAGAAAGACCAAAATAATTCTCATGAATGCATGGACATGGATGGCGTAGAAATGAGGATGCCAAAACCTTACTAAGGTAAGCTTGTTGTTACTTTTTCAAGGTAATGGCCTAAAAATGAAAAGTTTATTTTCTGAGAGTGGGAGATTCTTTGAGGATTTATATATAAGTAAATGCCTATGGCAAGATCTGCATTGATGTGGATACAAAGTCTGTTGTAATTTGTTTGTATGCTGTTCATTTTAATTACACCAAGGAATGAAATTTGCTGGCTCATATTATTCATGTCTGTTCATTTTAATTACACAAGGAATGGATTTGCTGGCATATTATTATGTCTGTTCATTTTAATTACCCAAGGAATGAATTGGCTGGCTATATTAGTCATGGTCTGTTCATTTTAATTACCACCAAGGAATGGTTTGTCTGGCGCATATATTCATGCTGTTCATTTTAATACACCAAGGACTGAATTGCTGGCTGATCTTATTCATGTTTGTTATTTTAATCTCACCACGGAATGGATTTGGGATAATAGTTTCATATCTGTCATTTTAATTTAAACCAAGGAATGGATTGCTGGCTCATATTATTCATGTCTGTTCATTTTAATTACACCAAGGAATGAAATTTGCTGGCTCATATTATTCAGGTCTGTTCATTTTAATTACACAAGGAATGAATTGCTGGCTCAGTTCATTCATGATGTTTCATTTTAATTACACCAAGGAATGGATTTGCTGGCTCAATATTCAATATCTGTTCATTTTAATTACACCAGGAGTATTGCTGGCTCATAGATTCATGTTGTTCATTTTAATACACCAAGGAATGAATGTGCTGGCTCATATTATTCAGGTCTGCTCATGTAATACACAAGGAAGAATTTGTCACATTTCAAAATCTACAATCCTGGAGTGCCTCTCATTTTCTTAGCCTGATTATAGGTTTGTCTTGGAAAATTTAACTACTGAGCAATAAATTTAGCATGGTCTGTATATGAGAGAAAAGTAAAACAATGTCATGATATTGATAAACAACAGCATTTCTTCAAAATGTGCCATTCACCCAACAAACAAGTGTGTGTGTTGTAAATGTGGTTGTGGGAATTGACAGTGTAAGAGGTCTTAAGGTGGCATTGACACATTGCTATCTGATCTAAAAACAATGGTATGCAGATTCAAAGGCATTACACTGGTAGTGTGCTTTTAAAATCTGTGCAAAAAACATGCAAGGTAGAGGTAGATTAAGAAACTATCATCATATAATCAGAAAAACATTATCAGAAAAAATGACTACATGAGATGTTTATTTTTGTCTAAAATTGGTTCATTCGAACAGTCCTTTCAATTTCCACTACCACCAACACTCAATACCCATCCCCTACTAGATTCAATTGCCCTATAGTTTTTAATTCCAAAAGTAGCTATCAAATCCCCAAGCAGATGTCCACGTCTGACTCGATTCTATTCCTTAGCAACCTCCTTAATTAACATGCTCTCCTCTCAATTCTTTCTTAAGGGTGAATTTTAACTCTTTTGAACAGCTTTATTTCCCATCAGCTATGAGGTATTTAGTAGATCCTTTGCCTTTCCACTATAAGATAAATATAACTAAGCAGTTAAAGTGATGATTTTTGCAACCAGATCCTTACTTGACACTGAATTCAACAAGCCTTATCTCTCCCTAAATTTGGTAGCATTGGTGAGATGGTGATGCTAATAACCCTTAGAGTCCTCGCAACACTAAAACAATCAGGATAACAAGCAAGTGCTAGTCTAAATGAACATTCCATAACAAAATTAAGTACCATTTTGAGGTTAAAAATACTAACAATTATAAATACATAAAATACCAAAAATTTTAGGAGAAATTGAACATTGCGGGAGTACATGACACAGGCACATTTTGTGTCCAGAACTGTCAGTTTATGCTTTTCACAGCACTTCGAAGAATGGTATGCATACTCATAAATAACATACATCGGTCCTCCGACCGCAGGTGTCGTCTGCCATCACAGTTTGTAATGATAGAACCTCATACGGCCTTTGACCTTGGATGTGACCTTTGACTGCATTAACAAATGAGGGATCCAATGATGCACCGATCACTAAGTTTGTTTTAAATGATTCAAACTTTTCAATTGAAGTCAATTCTACATTTTCAACTTGACCTCACATGACCTTTGCCTTGGCATGTGACTTTTGACCTTATCAACAAATGAGGGTCCAATCAATGACCTCTACACATGGATAGCGAGCTTCCGCCAACAGTGAATGGTCGCCGAGTGGGAACTATCAAGAAGGTGCTTTGGACTACTATGTTAGCAAGTGGTTAGAAGCTTACTTGGAGCAAAGGGTCTGGATCGAATCTCAGTGGGACAACTTGCTGATTTAATTCGGGAACTCCATTTGGGATTTGATTTGTATAACAACTATTGATTAAAACCTTAATGCCACTTTCTCCATGGTTCATCTGAATGGGCAAATGAACCATGAAAATCTTGTCCTTACCCTTCCGGTGTTGTGTTTCTGTAGTGTGGTTTTGAATTTGCAATATGGCGCGTTTAGCTGCTGCCTGCCTCCAAGTTGCATTGTTTCTGTCTAGTATTATTAAGTTGTAAGTCTCTAACTCTAAGCCAAATTTGTCCTATAGGCCACGATTGATATAAAATAAACCTTGATTTTTTATTAATTATTATTATAACATGTACAATATGGCGTAAACAATGCATACACCTGCTGGTGCCAATATTCCCACCAGATTTCGAAGATGTTCTATTGGTTACAAGTGTATGCATTGTTTCCCTCCATATTGTATAGGTCCAAAAACAACTTCCGAATGTTCAATCGGCGACTATAACCCGCTATCCATGTGCATAGGTCAGTGGTCATGCTGTACCCTATAGCTCAGATTGGTTCCAATTGAACTTCAACTTTTCAATTTAATTATTTTAACATTTTTAGCCTATCTTACAACTTGTCTCACATGACTTTAACCTTGTATGTACCGCTTTGCCTCATCTCAATTGAGGGATCCATGTTGCATCTATGATTCAGGTTTGTTGGTTAAATCCCCATCGTAAGGTATGCGGATTTAGAGGCAATAGAGGGGTTCAACTTCTCGTGAGAGATCTCCCCCTGATGTCGATGTCGCTTTTTAGATTGAGGTTTCAACCAGTTATTCATCCTCGATTCTCCTCTCCCTCTCAAAATTGCATAAAAGGCATGTATTTGGTGGGCCTTTATGCATTTGGAAAAATTTCTTCATTTCTTCCTAATCGCTTCCAAAGAGTTCAGTTAGGGGGCTTCTTCTGGTTGGATTGCTGTTTCAAATCAGGGGTTCTCATGGTCTGGTGTTTGAGAGGCCACCTTATTGTTTAAATTGTTTTGTTTTAGATTTGCCTTATATGGTTTAGTTCTTTTCTCTTTTCTT
Source organism: Ophioderma brevispina (assembly GCA_023653785.1). NCBI lineage: Eukaryota > Metazoa > Echinodermata > Ophiuroidea > Amphilepidida > Ophiodermatidae > Ophioderma > Ophioderma brevispina. Next base: position 33,404 of record JAMKCH010000260.1, on the reverse strand, counting down.
CCACAATACGCTGATGACACCATCCTCTATAGGCCTATCAGCTCAAAAGCGACATGGACATCATGCAGTCTGATCTTAATATTTTATCTTGGTGTCAATCAACAAAATGTCGCTCATCAGATAAATATGTAAAGCTATGAGACTGAGCAGAAAGAGGGGTGCTAGAGTCTCATATCCTTCTACAAATTCATAAACAATACTTGGATGTTGTGCAATCATCAAATAGTGGGGTGTTATATTCTTCAAACTTGAAAATGGGGGACATGTTAAATATATTAATCTAGAAACTCGAGGATTCTCGCGATTTATCAGCCGTCTTGTTAGTTGTAATAATGCCGATGTTTTAGTAAATTATAACATCTCTTTTGTAATCCTATTTTAGAATATGGCTATCCTGCATGGATGCCATATCAAGCAGCCATATCCGGGATATTGAAAACATTCAAAAGGAGAATTGCGTTCTTGCATTCCAGCACCCAGGGTGAACTTCAATTATGACGCTCATCTTGAAAAGTGGGTCTCAGCTCTCTGCAAATCGATAAATCTTGCATAGCTTAATCCTATTAAGTGTCTATATGGCGTGTATGATGCGATCCTTTTAGTTATATCTCCATTAATGCAGCCATGCAGACACCCTTAAATTTCATCATACCTATGCTAGGACTAACAGTTTTAGTCACTGTTCAACATATTTCGTTTATTTTGACAACTTACCATCAGATATCGGACAAAGTTTTAGTTAGACTTCCATGTTTTTTCAAATAGTGTTAAAACACACTGACCGTCCAGTGGCAGGTCCAAATGTAAATTGGTGTGCTTCTTTGTAAGTGCAATAGTATGTCTTAAGATTATGTTTAATTTATTTTAGATGAGTTTCAGGGCTATGGGTGATTAAGTCAAAAGACTCCTGCATTTTGTCCCTTAATTGATATGAGTGCCAATAGGTTAGCAACTTTGAGAGTGACCTCATGGTCATGTTTACTTCCCTGCAAGGGCACTATGTTGTCTTTTCTGATGCCTTTGCAATGGAGAGGATTGATGTCATCATTCCACACAGCCATGGTACCATATTTTTGATATTTGATATTGGCCTTTGAATTATATTGTTCATATTACGTGCAATTTTTAATGTTTAATTGGTATTGCTGGCAAATAAAAATGAAAATGAAATAAAAAATGAAATTCTATTAACCTCTGAGCCCATTATTGAAATGCACATTCTGATTGGTCAGTACTGCCCATTTATTCTGCAAAATGGGTCGCGCCGGCATTTTCTCATTATATCACGCTTTTTCGGTAAGAGAATAGAAATAAGGGTTTGCAGTATAATTTAGGGCTCATAATGTATCATCGGCCGGAAAAAAAAATAAATAATGGACTCGGCGCGGCCTCGTCCATTATTTATTTTTTTTTTCCGACCTCGGACACATTATTCGCCATAAAGGATACTGCATCACCCTTATTTCTTAAATGTTAACCCTTTTTAACACTAACAGAAACACAGACATCAACAGACAAAAACAGAAATCAACAGACAACAACAGACATCAACTAGAATTTTGCGGTTCTCGGCTTTCGCGATAGTATATTCAAAGAATAGAAGCTGTGGGCCGCTCCATGACATTTGACACTGGACACATGACTTGACATCATCAACATGAGTGTATCGAATGTGCCACCTATGACACCAGTTTGTCCACTTGAACCTCAGTTTTTGAGGTCAATTATACATTTTTAGCCTATTTTCAATTACCGCACATGACATGACCTGGGCATGTGACCTTCAACCTAATCAACAAATGAAGGATCTCATATTGCACCTATATCAAGTTTTGAACTTAAACTTTTCAATGTAGGTCAATTTACATTTTAGCCCATTTTTCAACTTGACCTCACATTCCCTTTGAACCTTTCAACATGACCTTTGACCTAACCAAACATAGGCGGATCCCAGTGTGCATCTATGACAGAAGTTGGTTCAATTGAAGTTCAACTTTTTCAATTGAGCTCAATTTAAAAAAAAAACCTTCAAATTAGTGCCCACACATCCACACATAAACAACACACAGAGGTAAGAGAACACACACAACGGATTGCTAATTGGTCCTGCTAGCTATAGCCTGGCGATCCCACAACAACAGTGGACCAAAGGATCCCTGTGTCTTCCTTCTCCTTTCCTGCCTATGGCAGGCGACACACACAAAAATTAGTTAAAATTGCCAGCATCTGTGTTTGTACGCCACTTTTGTAAATTGCTGTCATCACTCACCCTTTCATGGTATTCAACTGTCTTATTGTTAATTCCACATAATATAACTTGGTCTATTCCTTAATCCCTATAATCGGTTGTTCGTATTATTCCAATAATATTATTGACTTTATACCAGGTGACATCAATTAGTCTAATTTATTGCTATATAAATATCAATTGGTCTTAATATTCCCAATCACAAAAATTGGTGTTCTTTCTTTTTATTTCCAAGAAATCTTTGTTAGTCTTATTGTTTATTATTCCCAGATACTATTGAGTTACATTTTATTAGAACATGTGGCATTTGCCAGGGATAATCCAGAGTTTTTTTTAAACAATCTCAAAATAAAACTGACTAATACAATAGTACAACAAGCCATACCTCTAGGGGTTACACCCTACACTTATTCTGATGCGATGGCTATGTAAGAACAAGGGGATCCACAATTCAGTACCTGATTAATCTCATTAAGTGATCATCCAGGGTTTGATGAACCGGTAGCTCAGCACCAAGAGGAATAGCCTAACTTGTGGGCCCATCTAATCAACATTCCTTCTCTCTGTTCAGTCTTTCCCCTACAATGGTTCTTTACACCCTTGCGGGTGTTGCTGAACTCACCTTGGATCTCTCTCCCCTCATGTATTCATACAGGCATGTTTTAAGTACTGAAGAAACAGAACAAATGCAACAAAATAACTAACAGATTCTTACAGGTTGGAATACTTTTACAGATAAACAAAATATCAAACTTACCCATGTGTCAGCATCATGTCCCTCAACGTTTTACACATCATTTACAATCTAATTGAAGCATTTCCTTGTCCAATCACACATATGTACAGCTAGAGCAAGCTTAAGGTAATATGCACCCATAGAGCAACATAGGACAATGTGATAGCACGAGCAAGCTATAGGACACTATGCCCACAGAGGCAAGCAAGCATATAGACAATATGCACAGCGAGCAAGCATATAGGACAATCTTCACCGCAGAGCAAGCCATAAGGACAATATGCACAGCGATGAGCAGCCATATTAATGACAATATGCACGCAGAGAAGGCCATAATAGACAATATGCAAGGCATAAATAAATAACCAAGGTGCGTACGCAAAGAAGCAAGCAAAAAGGGTAATGTGCATCAGGCAAAGAACAAGCATAGGAACCACATGCACAGTATAGAGCAAAGCATAAGGGGGGGGGGGACAAAAGGCCCAATATGCATGACATGAAGCAAGAATTAGGGGAAAAAATAATGCCATCATAGACTGAGCAATCTTATATGGGGGAATACACAGTATTCTCTAGCTTGAATACGAGCCAAATTTTTTGTTTTCAACATTTTTTAAAAATCTGAAAAAACATGCACGTGCAGCTCGGTAACTTAACTATTGTATTTGTTAAGTGTTAGTGAACTATACTTCTTAAAATTACATGCAGACTTCTCTTGCATTGAAATGGCCTACTTGACTCACATTTACCAATTACTAACTTTCCTCTTATCTCATCCTTACTCCATTCCTAATATATCTTCTATCAATCTTTGGGACCATTCCATCTCAATAACAAACTAACATACTTCTCTCAGGATATTCATAGATTACACTGATGGTACAATCAATTTATTTTTACAATAACATTTGAAATACAACTGCATAAAATAAGCCAGCCACAGCAGAAAGAAATAGGCAAGTGCACTAAAAATGTTGCCAAGGATTGTGGGCATCCTTGACTTTCATCCACTGAACACCAAGGTATTTTCACTATTCAAGAACCATATATTTAATACCGGCCTTACACATCCTTTGAAGATGCCTTTACTATTCTTTTAGTTATCATTTATGGGGGGGGGTTTCTCATGCCCAGTTCCCTTTGAACAGACCTTGGAGGTTTGGATTTAAAGATATTTTCTGGTACACTTTTGCACCTTTTTCCACAACTTTTCTCTTTTCTCTAGACCATATCTGATAGCACAAATTCCGCTTAATTTCGCATGGATGAAAAGAAAAATCACTTGCCTGTTGGCAACCCTGTTTAAGAATTCTTACATGTACAATATATATATGATGGCAAAGAAGCCAGCAAAACGTAAAACAAATATTGGCAGTTAGTAGGAGCATGGCTTAAAAAAATATTTTAAAGGAAACGCCAAAACACAAACAAACAAACAAACCAACATGTATTTGTAGCCTGCTTTAAGATGTTTAAATACTTACCTCAATTTCGCATGGGTTCAGCTAGGACTGATTTAGCTATACTAATTATTTGCACCGCAAAGAACCTGAAATAACAATCACTCAAAAAGTTGGGGGGGGGGGGGGGGGGGGAACATTTCACCTTTGAAAAATTCAATCATATTTGATTTAGCAAATTAGGCAAAGGAATATGTTCACTTTCATGAAATAATGAGTGGGTAACATGTGCAAAAACAAAACAAATAACAAAACACCTGCAGAGTGATCTATATGGTTCAGGACTGAGTATCACACCAGTCCTGTCTGTTTTCCATCTAAACAACCTTTGTTTTTGTTTTCTAATCTAAGCTCCCTATGTTTTTTTTTTTTCTTCTGTCCTAAACAACTCAATAGTCTTCTTCAACGTGTGTTTCTAACACATATGCATGTATTTGTCTTGTCTAAACAGCCTGCCTTTTCTAATACCTTGTTTATTTATCTTCCAGATAAAACAAATCTATTAGTTTATCGTGTCTAAAAAACCTGTTTACCATGCCTAACATCCGAGTGTTATCGGTCTTTTCTGTCCTGACACAGTACATGCACTTATACACCTCACCTAAACCCGTGTATGCCTTTTTCAAAATAACATGTTTATCTGTTAAAAATGTATGAGAGTTGACATGCAAAAAATGATATGTATTTTCCAAATGAGACCTGGTGGCAATAACTAGTCAATTACAAAACATAATGAGAAGAATGCAATACTTCTGATGATAATTCCTAGAGTTTAACATAGAATATTAAAAGCAGGGTATCAATTTAAAGTTGCCAATATGTACAACTTGGTTGTCTTATCTCAAATGTTTTGAAAATGGCATATATTGCCTTTTGCAAACAAACTCATCATACATTTATCTATCTTCTGTCTATGCAACCCATGTGTTTATATATATTCTGTCATCCAAACAGCTTACATTTTGATTTAACTTTATTTACAGGTTTTTGTTATGATTACAATTTAAATGCCCTAATCTGATCCACTCATGGCAATGGTGGTTATGAAAATTGAGTTCACCTTTACGTTGTATGTAACAGTGAACATGATTGGTCAAGAGCAGGTCACATGCTACATATAAATTGTTCATACATGGCAAATGCAAAAGTCATCCAAAATCATAGGCTGAATTTGATGTTTTAATAATTATTTTGCTAAGTAATATCAAATTAAATGTTCAATATGAATGGAGTTGTTTATGCTCAATGTCATTCAGACCCAACATCGTATTCAGTAATTAGGAGTTCACAAATAGGGTTTAGTGTACGAATGGATGCTTTAACCCATTTATTTTTACTGGAAACGTTATGTTACTGATAAAAACAAAAAAGATCAATTGCACGACTTCTGACCTTTTTTGCATTTGGACCTTTTGCAGTGTATAAATACTTGTTTAAACATGGCCATGTGATCAGTGATGCCATACACTGTAACATAGGAGGTAAACATGACCATTAATTATTGTCATGATAAACTTGCCCAATGACTATATAAGCTTTAAAATGCTGGAATCCCCATGGTTATCATTCTTGGTTGTATAGCTATGACCTATTTTTCAATTTTGTATTTGCCAACAGTGAATACACCAAATTGGGTCACTTTGAATAAGTAAATCTATTCTGAATTCTCCATCAGTTGTAGTCCTACCAGGTTCACTTCTTAGACGAGAGTTTTCTTCTACCATCTGCTTTTCTCGTATTCTTAACTCAGCTAATTGACCTCTTTGTTGCTGAACTTCGGCCTGTAAACACAAGACGACATCATAAAAACATTAAATGAAATTAATATTTTAAGCAGTAGCTACTTTTCCATTTTGCTTTACATTTTCATGATAATATGACTTTTACCACTTGTTTTCCTTCATTATTTTGTTTCTTGAGAATATTTAAAAAGCATAGCTTCTCTGCTCCCTTCCAATATAACATTTAAGATACTTAGTATATCAAAAAGTGTATCAAGTATTTTGACTTAAAGGGGTGACAAGATCAACATCTGCTCCCCCATTTTACTCCATCAAAATTTAGATTTTAGTATCAGAAGAAATTTCATATTTTTCTCATTACCCAAGTGAAGTTTTAGGCCCAGTTAATGTTCCCTTTCAATGCCATGAGCAAAAATGCCTATAATTCTGGTATACCACATTTATTAACACATACTGTGTCCCATTTTTGCTTCTATAATTCAAACAACTTGACCGATTTAACTCAGTTTCTAATCAGATGTTTTTTTGTGATATGCTTCTGTGTGAGGGAGAAAACATTGGACTGTGAACAGGTCAACCACCTGTAATGTTGTTAGTTCTCTGCTCTAATACCTCAAACATTACAATAGCAAGGTTAATTAGCATTCTCACTTCAAGGAGAAGGGAAAAACATCTTTCCAAATGTATCTTCTTTGAAAAAACTATTAGCCAGATTAAAAAACCACCATGAATAGTGTACTAATGGTAAGCTTCTTGTAAGGTTAATCTAAATGGAGAACCCATACAACAAATAATATTATACAATATATTCTCTAAAGTAATTATTGACCACATCTCGAGTGGTTTCATAGAAAAATGAAATTATTTTAACCATAACAATCTAGTCTGACCATGCGCTACTTAAAAATTGTGCTAGTGTATAACATGTTATGTGATACGGCCGGCACGTTTGCGTCACATGCCATAATACACATTATGAAAGTATCACAGATGAAGGTGTACAACGCTACTGTGCTGTCCGTATCACATAACACATATGCATATCCTATATACTATCCCGAATTTCAAATAGTGCATGGCCAGACAAAATCTTTTTAATTCATTTTTACGGTTAGTATAATTCTGTTTTTCCATGTTATTTCATAGCATATATTATATAAATTATTCTAAGTACAGATTCTCCTTTAACTCCCTGAGGTCTACTGGCCAATTTTATTGGTTGTACAATGGGTTATAAGATATATTTAGCCAATCAGAGACATGGTTGGTAATATGGTCATTAAAAAGAAAATTGCTGGAATGACAGGAGATTACAGACCAGTTGCAGAAATTGAATGAACTGGAATTAAAAAAAAAAAAATTCCAGACCGCGAGTGTCATCTGCCGTCGTGATTTGTGAATGGGGTTAAAGGTCACACGAGGTCACCAACATGTCATCCCACCCCGCCCCCTCCTTTCTACCAAGTTACATCATCATAGCCCTTACGGAACTCATACGCATGCAGTATATTAAGGGTTCACATTTTGACTGTCCAAAGGCACATGAGGCCACCAAGTTCACACCTGATGTCCCCAAGGTCACATGAGTTCAAAGGTCAAAATTAAAAAATCCCCCCCCTCCTTTCCACCAGTTACATCATCGTAGCCCTTACGAACCTTTCCCCCATAGGGCATCCAATCTATTAAAGAATGGTTAACATTTTGACCACAAGACAAAACACAGTACATATAACCAGAGTAATTCCCTATGTGCCCTCTGCATTCTTGCAAAAAACACAAAAACAGTTGTGTAGGCAAACCAGATCGGTTACTTCTCTGTTGGTTAAGTTCATGAGATGGAGCTTGTTCAATCAAAATATTTTTCAAAATATTGATCAACCCTCTCTGACCAAAAAATAAATCATCTGGTAGCACACACCCGCCTAGGTCTTACCATCAGAAACATGGTAGGAAAAGCTTAAGGTTTATACAGATCTATAGAAGGTCGATTTTGATTAGTTCTCAAATGTTATATCATTAATGAGCACAATCAGGATGTACTGGCAGAACGATGGTAGACCCCAGGGGGGTTAAGCATGTTAGCAAGAGAGTAAATTATTACTGGCCATAGATCAAAGTTATGACACAATGTTAAACATTTTCCTCATGCAACCTAATTCTTTCTCGTTCTAAAGAAAAAATAATCTTGGGGAATATTGCAGAGGAAGACAACGATAAAACTGTTAGCATTCATGTCACTTACCGGTAAGTTACCTCCCTGAGCTTTAAATCCTGCACGGAACCATCGGTGGGTCATTGGTTTCAGGATTAACATGGGGTTCGCAAGGATTGAAGGGTAGGCAAATGAGCCTAAATTAATGTAACATAAAAATAAAAAAAGTTGCTACTTAGATGAAATAAGACAAGCGTTTCAAATGGAAACATGCTTTTAATAACCTTTTAAGCTAAAGGAACAAAATAAATTTGTGCATGCTTTTAAGAATATTTCACACAACATGCTACACTTCAATCTTTTTACAAAGGAATATACTCAGCGACTGCACAATGTTAAGCGAGGAAGGGACACTATCAACATTCTCTCGATTAATGGAAAATTGGCCATACGAAAGAGAAGAAACCAAAGAATGATAAAATCATATACAGTTGGCACAAAAAGTATCTCGGCATGTTTTTCGATCAGTATTGTGCTAAAGTCCGAAAATTTTGTAAGTTTTCAAGATATGCATTTTGTTTCCTAGGTCTTGCTCTTTCACTTAACACCTTGCTTGTAAGAAAGCGTGCAAAAATGGCTGAGATAGAATGCCTGAAAGACATAAAACCCCCACACCAAAAGTTGCATTTTTTGGAGTTTTCAATGGGCATTCCAGTGTATTGCGACATGAACTCGCTGTTTTCAATCTATATTGCAAGTAGGCTTTCTGGCTCATCCTGTTGGAGACCCTCTGTGTAAAATCAATACCCACATATTATTGCATTGTTCCACACAGTGACCATTGAAAAATCCGAAAACTGCAAATTTTGGTTTGGGGGTTTTGCGTCTTTCAGTCGTTCTATTGCAGCCATTTTTGCATGCTTTTTTACAAGTGAGGTGGCAAGACTTAGGCAACAAAAGTTATCAGACTTGGGCACAATACTGATCCAAAAACATGCTGAGCCGAGATACTTTTTGTGCCAACTGTATATTGAATTACCTTTCCTCCATTCTAATAAAACCAAAAGTGATGGAAACTTAAACTGATGTTCTCATGACATGTTTTTAAAATGTGTTTTACTCCTTTGTGTTCTGTGACTAGTTATATATCAATAAGACTTGATTTATCTTTTTTCACCAATGGACTACAGATACAGTGAGAAGCAAGCACAATATGATGAACAATATCAGGTCTTGCATCATCTGCCAATATCCTAACCAATGAACATCAAGCTTGGTTTGAGTGTGCTCTTAGTCTGTTCTGTGTATCAGACAAGCTCAATTTTGTTGCATTATGTTGATATTGCTTGTAGGCGATGAAATAGCTTGCAAATTGGTTGCTTCTCTTTGACCCTGACTATACTATCTGTCTACATGCTAAGAAAATAATCAGCAAGTTAATAAAATAATAAACTAAATTTGGATGCAAGCCAGAAACAATTATTTGTGTCCTTACTACTTTGCTATATTTGCTCACTTCGTCGTCCGTCCTGGCTGTCATTTGCTTCATTTCTTCTCGTAATCTTGCTTCCAGGTCTGAGAGTTCATTTTGATGCTGTGATTCCTGGTGTTCTAGTCTGAATTCCATCTCATTGATGTTACTCTGGTGGTCAATGTTCAGCTGGGCTATCTTGGCATCATACTTTGCTTTAAATATTTCCTCTCTTCTTTTTTTTTCTCCTGTAGAGGACAGATTTCAAATATTTGTTTATTATCCCGTGCTTTCATTAAATGAAAGTTTCTTAAAGGACACAGGCATATTTTGAAAATAGCACACCCTCAGGATTTCTCAAATTAGTATTTTTACCTGGTTTTTGAGTTTTTGCATGTGTTAAAACTAAACTGAAATTATTGAGTCCAAATCAGCTCCTTTATTTTTAAACAAACTTGGTAATGAACCAACTTTGGAGTAGGTTCATTCAGCACAGTTTAGATGAGTATTAACATGCAAGAAAATACAAATCGGAGTTGATTTTCATGACATGCACCCCATTTGACCGTGTTTTGAACCTTTGTTTTTTTAATATTTATGGTTTTTTTTTTTTTTTTTTTACAATTTTATTGAAATCTACAAAAATAGCAAATTTTACTGCAAAGTCTGTAACTAAGAATATTTTAATAAAAACGTCATCCTGTTTTTCTGTCCCTGCCTTAAAACATTGTTTTATTTTCCATAAAACATAATGTGAAAAATAAATATTTTGGTCTGCAACTCGTATTTCTAAACTATGAATGGTCCTTGCCTTAACCTCTCAGCCAGAAGCAATTGAAATTTGATCATGTGATCCGAATGAGGTTCAAGCTCATTTTCCATCTAACTCAATTAGACCTCTATGGGGATCATCTACCAAACAAGTTTCCATGATCCCAGCATGTGTGGTTCTTGAGATAATACAATGCCAGAAATTTGGGCATACAGCCCCCACAACACATACGACACGGTCCACAAAAACCCTGGCCATTTGGTGAGGGTTATAGGCCAGTCAAAATAATAATGCTGCTTAACCTACACTAATTGCACAGAACAATTCCAAAGAATTGTTATTTAGACTACCTTTAAAAACAACATATCAAAAGTCTACTAAAATCAAAGGAGTGGAAATAATATTTTTAAGGGGGTAAGGTTTCTACAGTCAAAAATGAAAAGTATCAAACGCGTGCGAATGTATGCAAAGTGTTCGTTACCTTTCCATTATTAAAAAAAGGTATAAGTTTGCCATAATCTGGCAGGTTGTAGTTCAATAGTTATGAGTCAAATAGGTTCAAGGTCAACAATGGGGGTAAATTTTCAGATATATCCGTTCGTGTTATAAATGGTGTTCAAATTGTGTCGTCTAATGGTACAGAACCGAAAATATACTGGTGCAACATCTAGAATTTCGTTGCATAATGTAATGGCAAATGTGACTGGGGCTACACAGGGTCTATGGGAGGTCACTAGTCTAAGCTCTGTAATTCTTATATAGAAAGTTCAAACAAAGATCTATTACATTTACTTATCTAGTGGGACAATTTTTAACATTTTACACCAGTCGATCAAAAATCGGACCATTCTATGAATTGGTACCCCGGATGACCTTGAACTGTTATGACCTATTGGTACTAAAACTATAATAACGCTTAGATAGGGCCCAACTCTACCTTTTTTTAAACCTTAGGAGTACCCAAAAATTGGTACATCATTTAAATCATTCGACCAATTCTAATTTTTTTTACCCTGTACAACGTTGCCCCCTTATTTTCTGCATGTTCCCCCCCCCACTAGGTTGATTTTGGTAGACTTTTAATATATTATTTTTTGGACTATTTTAGAGTATATTAACACAAAATGTTGTTTTCTTGTTGCATTTGTGTGGGGTCAAACAATACATTATTGGACTATGAGGGGATACCCACAGTTTGACTTTTTTCTCAAGTTTCCAGTTTATATCAGAGAGGTACTGTCCACCAGTGGGTCTTTAGACACTGAAATGCTCTATTTCTCATATGTTTAATATTTGGTAGATTTAAGTTTGCATTGTTTTTGAAATCATGGTTTTGATGATTTCTGTACTATTTGTTTTTTATGCTTTGTAAGGCACTGTGTTCTCTGTAGACATCATGTTTATTCTTCTTCTTGTTATACTGGTTATTACCTTTGCTTAAAGTGCAATTCAATGTGGAAAAATAAGAGTCAAACTGCAGTTTTATGACGCAATAGGTATTGAGCCCTAAAGTAATTCACTACTTAATCTCCACAACTCTGTGCCACAATGATGAATTTTAAAAACACAATGTTATTGATGCAGAGTCTAAACACTAGCTTGAACCAATCCCCTCAAGCATATATACCCCTGATCAACTAATTACCATAGTTCAAGCTTCACCCACCGTGATGCTTGAGGAAGGGGATGGTCAAACATGCCATACAATTTCCTATTAATGGTTGTCTGATATACTCACATTTAACCTTTCCTCATAGCTTTCTGTTATTGTCTCTATTTCTTTAGATTGGTCATTTAGCTGTCCTTGTAACTCATCCATCATCTGTGTGTGTTCCTTGTGCATCTGTGGTCACTTTCTGACCTTTACCTGAGAGGATTAGATGTTAAGAAATCATTAGATGGATAGAAAGTTGGCTTCTAGTGGCTTGAAGGTATGCACTAAGAATACTATGTTGGCTTCTTGTGGCTTATAGTAAGATCCACAACTATATTTTGCAAATCATCTCTCGAATTGCATGTAGGTTGTCTCAAAAATGTTTAAAAAACACCATGTATTGAATCACACTTGAATTGAATAGTCCCGAAATGCTGTTTTTATGTATTACAAAGATGTTTTCATATTTTCTATCATGCACAATATGTTCAATCAAAGCATTCTTCTCTACAGGGCTGATTTTTAGTGATACAGGTGAAGTTAGGGGTATTCATTTTATCCTATTAACCTCGGAAACCTCACTAGGTGTTTTACAGTCAATCAAGTGCAAATTTAAAAAAAAAAAAGTATCTTCAGCAAACCTTGTGCAATGGTGAAACTAGGTTGTGATGCCTGGGAGAAAGGATGCACAATAGCTCCCCTCCGCCAATTCTTGAATTCAATGTGCAAAAAAATACGCATGAATATCACTAATTTGGTGTTAAATTAAAGGAGAACCGTACTATAAGAAATAATTTAAATATCATATATGCTTTAAATAATTATGAAACCCATTCGAGGTGGTTTAATAAAAAATGGAAAAACAGAATTATGCTAACCATAAAATGAATAAAAAAAGTTTTTGTCTGACCATGCGCTATTTGAAATTCGCGCTAGTGTACATAGGATATATGTATGTAAGTAGTAAATCCAAAGTTTTTAAATCCGGTTTTGTCCCCATAAATGGGGGTGGCTGGATTCACCTCACAGTGGCAGCAACCGCCCTTACTCCTTCCTTCCACCTCCACCCGATCAATGCATCCTCCACCTCACCCGCTCCTCCTACTTCTCCTCCTCCACTCCTTCTTCCATGTCTTCTTTGGACGTCCCCTCCCCTCCTCCTCGAACCTCCACCTCGAACTCAACGGCCCTTCTTAGGGCATGCTCGTCATCCTTCCTCAACACATGCCCTACCAACGTACACTTTCTCGCCTTTGCCAACGCCAACCAGTCCAACGCCTCTTCCAACCCAACATCTGCATCAAGTCCTCAGTTTTCATCCTATCCATCAACTTCACCCCACACATTGCTCTCATCATGTATATAGAAATGTGTTATGGGATACGGACGGCACAGTAGCATCGAATACCTTCACCCGTGACGCTTTATTATGTATTTCCTATGGCATGTATGACGCAAATGTGCCGGCCGTATCACATAACACGTTATACACTAGTGCGGGTTTTAAATAGCGCATGGTCAGACTAGATGGTTTGAAGTCATTTTTATGGTTAAAATAATTTCGTTTTTCGATAAAACCACTCGATATATGGTCACTAATTATTTTATAGAATATATTGTATAATATTTTTCGTTGTACAGGTTCTCCTTTAAGCTTTGAAATGGCTACTTATGTTGAAATTTTGACTTTTACCACTTCCAGAGGGCACAGATAATTTAGGGGGCAATGAATTGGTAAATTTGGCTTCCCTCATAAGAAAGCACCTTGGGCATGCATCCAACTTTTCCCCATGGCAAGGGCATTGTCTCTGTGTCCCTGTAAGCACAAGTGCTGTTGATTCCCAAGCTGTTGATCAATTTTCCCAGTTTGCTAATATCTGTGGCAGCAAACCCAGGAAAGGTTTGGATATATGGAACTATTGTCAACACTATGCAAATATTTTTAACTCATGCATAACCTCCTTACTGATTGCCTCCTGTAGAATCTGTTGTGTCTCCTGTTCCTTAGCGGCCATCTTGGCATTCATCTCCCTCAGAAGATGTTTGATTTTGGAGTTGTGTTCCTGTGACAGTTCTTCCATCTGCCTTTCACTGGTCTGCTTCAAGTCTGTCAGTTTCTTGTCCATATCTTGCTTCACTTGCTTCAGTTCAACATCATGCTCCATTCTGAAGTGAAAATCAAATACACTAAACAATTACATTGTGTTTACTTTGTTGTAGCTTGCTAATTTGGTTCAAATTATGGTTATTTTGTCTTGGGGATAGCACAGTAACAGTCCTATATTTGCTTCCCAATTCTGAAATCCTTTTAATGGCAATTAGGTGAATTATGCGCAACTTGTGTTAAAATGATTTAACTATACGGCCACATTCTTCATGTAGTAGCCATGCAACTACCACCGAATAGACAAGAATTATCTACCCACTAGACGTAGACTCACAGGCCAGGATTCCATGTTTTTTTGCCATGTAGACAGATAGTGTACACCCAGCAGCTATTTGCACCATCGCAGAGTAGCTACGTGGTTAATACATCGTCTCTCAGTGGGTATGTTATTTCTCATGGTCAATTTATTTTTTTAGATATTTTTGATTTTGACATGTCTGAATATTTCAAAAAATACTTTAAAACTAAAGATCCCCCTAATGGGGAGCAAACATGCAAATGAGCTCATTAGTATGCACAAATAGTGATGACCCAGTCAGTGCATGTGTGGTGATATTTGTTCTACACTCTGTTTTTAATAATGACTACAACATTCTACAAGTATGCATCTGGCAGTGCAAGAATCTGCAAGTGTAAGCACAGTGACCCTCAACTTTTGAAACAAGATTGTTGACATTTTCAAACAGGCCTCTTTGATGCATAAAGCATCAATTGTTTTTACTGGAGCATTAAATTTTGGGATTCAAATTTGATTCTTACACCCTGTATATATTTCTACTCACCATGCTCTGCTTTTCAAGTATACATGTACATGTAACCCTCACCAAAACAAAAAAAAAAAAGTTCCTTATCATATTTTGGGGTGAGATGCGAACAAGGTCAAATTTCTGGAACTGATCAATTATGCAGTGCAAACTGCTAACAGTGAATGTCTATTGTCAATCAACAAGACTTAAAATAGCTTCAGGTGCATTTCAGGATTTTAAGCATCTTTTTCGTAGTAAGCATAGATTAGCTGAAAAACAAGCTTTAATCCCAATGTAATTTGATTTGAATATTGTGCTTTGATGATGTAAGCAAATGTTCATTTTGCAGTTATGAACTTCTTATAGGCCACCTTATCTAATAGAAAACCAAATTCACCAAGTTTCAAAGTCCTGACTGAATATGCAAGTACAATGAAGTATTCATACACTATCAAATCCAAGTGTTCTCTTACTTTTACATTCTTGGAAGTAAAAGTAAAAATTTTTTTCAATAACTTCCCGCCATATTTGTACAGGACAATTCTAACACTTGGAATAAAGTTAGAAGACTAAAACCATTTACTCAAGCAAGTCATCAATTTGTACTTACTTGAGTAGTGACAATTCACTCTGCATTGCCTCCTCTGATGACCTCAGCTTCTCCTTGAGTTCCTTCTCCTTCTCTCTCATCTCATCTATCATCTTCTGCATCCCTGCTGTATCTGCATCTGGTGTCATTGCTGAACCAAGCAAACTTTCCCTTGCTACTGTGATCTGCTCTTCAACCACAGGGGGCGCCGATTCTACTTGGACACGCTCCTTTTCAACGACTATCTGCTGTTTCAAGGATTCTGTTTCATTGGCATGAGTGTCTACCATTTCTTGCAAGCGCTCTTCTAAGGCTAACAACTCTGTTTTTCTTTCCCTTTCAATGGCTGTGACCTTCTCTTTCAGCTGCCTGTTCTGTTCAATAAGCTCTCCTACAGCATTTTCTTTGCCTTTCACTTCTGTGGCAAATTGTTTTTTGAGCTGACCTATTTTGGCCTCTGCCTTCTTTTTAAATTCTACAAGTTTTTGCTTGGCAACTGCATCTTGATTTGCAATTTTTTCATCCATTTCCTTCTCAAGTTCTTTTATCTGCTGATCCTTGTTGCAACAGCTTTCTTCTAAAGCAACAACTTTGGCAGAATCAAACTGGCCTTTCTTCTCAATTTCCTTCACTTGAGTTGTCAATCTATCTTTCTCCTCTTGGTGATTAATTCTTTCCTTACCAAGTTCTGATTCCAGATCACTTATTTTCCTCTTGAATGAGGCTTCACCATCTTGCAACTGTTTCTCTGTAAGTTGGATTTGATCCTCGGTTGCTTTCAACTTTACTTGCAAATCAAGATTTGTGTCTACTAGATCATCAATCTTCTCTTTGTATTCACGTTCCATCACATGCAATCTGTCTTCAAAACTAGCAGAAGCCTCTTTTGCAGATCCGGCGTTTTCCTCCATTTGTCGTTCCATGTTCTCAACCATTTCAAAGTGCTGCTGTTCTAACTGTTCCATGTTAATCTTCTGCTGCTTTTCTTTTGCCTTTAATTCTTGCTGATGTCTCTCCTCAAGTTTCTTAATGACCTCTTCTCCCTTCTTCCTTTCATTCAACACCTGCTCTGCATAATCTACTTTCAATGCATCTAATTTCTCTTTATATGTTCTTTCAAGTTCTTGAGCACCATCAATATTTTCTTTCTCCATGGTTGACTTTATTGCAGCTATTTCTTTTTCTTTTACTTCTATTAACTCCTTTTCTTTAACTTCAAGTTGTTGTAAGGCTGTTTTAATCTCAGCTAATTCTCTTTCCTTTTCTTCCAGTTCCTCTTCGATTTTGGTCATCATCTCCACCTGGTTTTGTTTCAAATCTTCTACATTTTTTGTGTGATCATTTTTTACATTTTCAAGCTTTTCAAAGTACTCCTTTTGGTTTTGTTCTAATGCTGCATCACGTTCATTCTTCAAGCTTTGAAGTTGCTCATTATGCATTTTTTTCAACTCCTCTACTTCTTGCTGGTGTTGCTGAATGACTTCATCTTTTGTCTTTGATGTCTCCTCCAACTGACTTCTGATCTTAGCAATCTTACCCTTGGCTTGGTCCCTGAAATCCAACATCTGCTTTTTGTGTGCTTCTTGTGCTTTCTTTGTATTTTCTTGATGCTGATGATTGAGACGTTCGATTTGTTCTTGATGAGATGCTTGCATCTTAGCAGTGACATCTTCCACACCTATCTCCTTTTCTTTATGTAGACTTGACAGCTGACTTTGGAACTCACCTTCTTTCTGATTCAATTTATCTTCCCAATCCTTGTTGCTTTGTTCCATTTCTTCTTTGTGTGTCTCTGCCATATGCATAATCTTTTCCTCCAAATCACTTTGAACTTTCTGTGCAGCACTCTGTTCCTCTGATAGTTTGTTCTCTAGCTGGCTAATAACAGTGTCTTTCTGCTTCTGTTCTTCCAGTATCCTACCCTCAAGCTGAGCAGCCATATTTTGGTGTTGCTGAGTAAGACTTTCTTTTTCATTTTGAGCTTCCAAGATGCTTTTTTCCAATTCCGTTATCTTTTCCATCAGCTGTTGGCTAAGGCCCTCCTTTGCACTATCTGCTGTCTCTTTTAAGCTCTTGCACTCAGCTTCATGCTGTTTAATAAGTTCATTTTTTTCTTCATCCACATCTTTTCTTAACTTCTCAAGATCAGCTTCGTGCTGCTGATTGAGAGTATCTCTTTCCTGCTGTGCTTCATCTTGTACTTGCTTCATTTCAGCTTCATGTTGTTCTTGAAATTGCTTGGTTTTTTCCTCACTCTCTACTTCCACCTGTTTCAGTTTTTCTGCCTGCTCATCCATTTGTTTCTTGATACTAAGAATCTTGGATTTTGCCTGATCCCTTAAGTCTGTAAGCTGCTTATGGTATTTTTCTTGAAGCTCTTTCTCCTTTGTAACATGATGCTGCTGGATTTTCTTCAATGCTGAATCCTTATCTGATGAAAACTGACTTAAACTGTCGTCTTTTTCTTGCTTAACAGCTTCCAATTCTTTTAGCAATCTAGATTCTTTATCATGCATCATCTTTAGCTCCTCATCTTTCAACCCTAATGCCTGCAGTTTTTCATCAAGTACAGTCCTTATGTCACCGATCTCCTGCTCCTTTTGTGCAACCTGGCCTTGCAATGTCTCTGATTTAGCAGATTGTTCCTCAAGCTCAGTTTGCAGCTTATCAGTGACCTTTGCCCTTTCCTCCAACTGACTTATCTGATCCTTATGTTCAGCAAGTTCTTCATGCAATACCAGTATTTCCTTGTTTTTAGCACTCACTTCAGTTTCAAGTTGTTGCATTTTTGCATCAAGTTGTCCCTTTTGCTGCTCAAACTCTTTTAGCCTGTCGAGTTGTGAGGCACTTTCACTTTGCAAACTATCCAAGGCACTTTGTAATGCTTCTTTCTCTTCCACTTTTCTTTGCACCTCAACTTCTAAACGTTCTAAATCTTCTCTAAGTTGTTTTTCTAAATGTCTCATTTGTTCTAACTTTTCATCATGTTCCTTGTTTATATTCTCTACAGATACTAAGAATTCTTTCTGTCTGTTTTCTAATTCTTCTGATTTCTGCTGGTGTTCTTGAGCAAGACTTTCTACAGTATCCTGAAGTGACTTTTCACTCTCCTTCAAGTTTTGTATTTGTTTTTCCTGAGTGCTAATTAGGTCATTTGCCTCTGTTAGTTTGTTGCTTAGGCCAGTGGCTATCTCATTAACAGAACTCTGCTTCTGCAGCTCAGCTGCTTCTAGTCTCCGTACAAGATCTTTTTGGTGGTTTTCTTGTTCCTGTTGAAGCTTATTTTGGATCTCTGCCTCCATTTTTGACAATGAATCTTTATGTTCATTCTCCTGTGTCTGCTTTTCTTCTTCAACAGTTCTCAATTTCTCTTCTAAGGTTTCACACTGCTTTTCCAATGATGATATTCTCTCATTTCCTACCTGCTTGATGTTTTCTAATTCCTCTGCTACTTTCTTGACATTTTCTTTTTCAGCATCTACTTCGGCAGACTTCTCATTGCCTAGTGTTGCAAGCTGCTCTTGTAGCCTTAAGTTCTCTTGATTTTTATCTTGGCATTGACTTTGAAGCTCTTGAATTCTACCATCATACTCACATCTATTGGATTCTATGACCTCTGTTAATCTTGAAACTTCCTGTTTTTGCAATTCAAGGTCTCCGGTCCTTTCATCAAGTGATTTCTGCATTTCCTCAAGAGCTGACGTGAGCTCATTTTGTCCGTGCTCAAGCCCATCTTGTAAACGTGAATTTTCCTCTTCCATTTCTGTTACCCTGACCCTTTGTCCTGAGAGTTCTGCTTCAATTTTGCCCATGCTTGCTGTCCACTGCTGTTGAGATTTGGAATACTCATCCTGCAGTGAGAGTAATTGCTGCTGAACATCATCTGTTTCAGATGTCTTGGCTTCCAGCTCAACTCGGAGTGTCTTCACCTCCTCTGAGTACCTCTCATTAATTTCATTCACACCAGTCATAGCCGCATTAATCTTTCCAAGCTGTTCTGAATGTCTTTCCCTCTCCATCTGCAACGTTTCACTTACTGACTTAAGATCACCTTCTAGCCTTGTTTTCACAGCTTCCATATTATTTTCAAGTTCTTTAACTTTGAGTTGCAATTCCTGAATTGTTTTCTCCTGTATGCCTATTGTTTTATTTGCTTCATTGATGGTATGTCCAACTTCAGCTGAAACCTCATCTACTGATGCTTGCTTTTGTAACTCAAGTGCCTCAATTCTTCTGGTCATTTCCTTTTCATGATTTTCTTGCTGGAATTTTAACCGTTGTTCATACTCCTCTTCTTTGCTCTCATGAGATTTGATCTTGGCCTCCATCTCACGACATATTGCCTCATTCTTCTGTCGCAAGTCCTCCAACTCTGATGTGAGTTTCTCAATTGCATTTGTCTTATCCTGTAAATCCTTACGGTGTACATCTGCATCTTGTCGCAACTTTTCTTCCAGCTCTTCTATTCTCTGTTCACCCTCCTTCACCTTTTGTTCCAGTTTCTGCTGTAGAATTTCATTTTTATCTTTCAAAGTCTCAATCTCAGTCACTTTCCTTTCCAAGTCTTGAGCAAATTTCTCCTCATTTGACTTTGAGCTCTGCTCCAACCCTTCAATCCGTTCATTCCTGCTTTTGATTTCTCATTCAAATCTTGTATCTTTTTCTTCATCTCGGTAGCTTTGGCAGCAATCTTCTGTATCTGATCCACTTTCTCCTGAACAACCGTTTGATGATTGGAGTGTATTTCCTCTAACCTGGATGAGAATTGTGTGTCCAACTCTTGACCAGCAGTCTCAGCAGCATCTAGATGTCTCTGGTTCAACTCCTCAACATAATTCTTGTGTTCTTGGTTTACCTCTTCAAGCTTAGAAGTCATCTCTTGCTCATGCTTTTCATTAAGTTCTTGGACATTTTGTTCATGCTGAGCTTTGAGTTTAGCAATGGCAGCTTTACTTCTCTTTACAATCTCCTCAATCTTACTGTGATGTTCCTGAGTGTCAGATTGTATCTTGTCTTTCTGCTGCTGGATGGTTGCTTCCATCTCAAGCTTCTCCTGTGGTATAATACATAAGGTTCATTTTGAGAACTAAAAATCTCAAAACACAAAAGAATAACATTGTCACTTTTAAGGAATATTCAGCACCTTCTGACCAGATAGAACTAATCAATGGAATACATTTTTGTGAACCACATTTTATGAAAATTGTAAAAAGCAAACTATCATTCCCCAGATGTCTAATCTTGTATCTCATTTTTTGTTGTTGGCAAAATTAAATTTTGGCATTTTCTTGTAGCCTATAAAAACCTTGTAGGTGTATCTGCAATAATAATCTAATGGGTAACCAATTGAGTGTTCCATAGATGCACCCAAATTATAGGGATGCACACATTTAGAAAAATCAAGGTCCAAGAATCAAGATGAGGGTTTGCCATTCCCGCGACAATAAGCTAATGTTGGCTGAGCCCAATACTACTGTCATCCAAAGAAAACCTTTAAAATTAATGAAACCAATGCTTACTGTTTTCATGGCATCAATCACTCTCTGCAACTCATCTTTTTGATTATCCTGAGCACTGACAGCAGCCATTTTCTGCAATTCTCTTTCCTCTATTGCCATCATCATGTCAGACTCTTTCTCTTTCAAGGTGCTCGGTTGATCTTCGTCTCGGCCTCTGAAGGACAATTTCATGTTTCTTTGTTCCACAGAGAAATGGGAAATTATCAAACCTGTAGTTGCAAACAATATATTGTATGAAAAAGGATTAAGTAACACACTGCAATTTTTATTTGATACAATTCTAGCTAAGAACAAATACATTGGGGTTCCCCCCGCTAGTGTTGTCTGCCATCAGCACGTTTGTGAAATGGGGCCAAATGTCACATGAGGTCACCAAGGTCAATCAGGGTCAACACCAGGTCACCCACCCCACCCCCCTCCTTTCCACAAGTTACATCATTGTATCCCTTATGGAACTCATATGGGCAAATGCAATAATATTAAGGTTACATTTTGACCCGCGCCAAAAGTCACATAGGTCACCAAGGTCACATGAGTTCACCTAGGTCACATGAGATCACCCACACCGCCCCTCCTTTCCACCAAGTTACATCATCGTATCCTATGGAACGCAGAACGCAAATCAATATATTTAGGGGTAACAAATTGTACCCCACATGCACCACCTACCACACACAGCGATACACAGACATTACCCGAGTAATGCCCTATGTAACTTCTGCAATTCTTGCAGACACACAAAAATTAGCAATAACGTACACTAAAACTCTAATATTAAACGTACCAGTGATTATAAATAACCTTTCCCTTGTGGTTCCATTGATTACTGAAGGGCAATTGATGTATCATCTAATTGGACTGCATAAAGGATTATGTTAGTAAGACACAGTTTTGTTTACGTTGCTGGCCATCAAGTGACACTCATTCCCCCTCCTACTGCTAGGGTAAATTCCACTAAATTTAACGTTATATCTGGCATGGGAGTAACAATCCAGGTTGAAATAAGTGCAACCTCCATGTTTTACATTAGCAAACATTATTTCATGGGTCAAGTCATACTGATCAGATTGAGCGGCACATCGATTCATTAATGACAAATCAGGTCTATACGTAAAGGTGCTTGTTCGATGTCTTTGAACCCCCCACGATTTACCTACCGGAAAGTGTTATCAAGTTTTGATACAGATGAAGGGCGTATTTTTCTCATTGTCTTCCGGATTGCATTCAGCTTTCAATCTCTTTCCCAAGATTACTGGAACCAAAACCTGCCATTTTACATGTTCAAACCATAATGTTGCACGTAGTGGAAATAGGGCGTTGCACGATGCATTATCACGTCTTGCATCAAAACCACAATTGTTTCCCCGCCTTGGTGGTCAGTGTATCCAGTATGGTCTCATATGAAGTTGAGAACACGATGGACAAAACCCAGAACAAACACCTTTAACACTGCAAGGTCTTGTAATGCTTTAATGCACAAGTCCTGATAAGTGCAGTGTAAAATACAATTGAAAATGCCAGAAATAGCTGTACATCAAGGTCTACATCTAGTCATGTAATACCTTTCTCCTGAAAATAGCAGGGAGAGCAATGCCATTTATTGTGTCTGTATTTGAAGTAACACAATGTCCCTTTGTACTTTTTACAATTTGGTACAAAAAACTTACAAAGGGAATATAACTCAAAATACGTTCACTAGCCTTTCTCACAGCTACTTGAACACTAGCAAATGTTTTATTAACAAATTTTAAGTAAGAGGGCATACTTCTGACAACATATGTAGAGTAGGATTAACCCTCAACTGACTGTGCACAAATAAATGTCCTTGACATATAGGCCCTGCAAAGGTCACAACTTTCATTGTTATAGTGCCCCATATTTCCCAATCTTGAAAGAGATCTGGGTTAAACTACATTATAAATGACAAAATCATGCTTGCTTGATTGATGCTGCTTGCTAAGAAATTTTGGAAAATTTGACTAAAGATATAGTTAGTGGAAAAAACAATCATTCATATCAGCTGTTAAATTGAATAGCTTTTAAATATTATTAATTCGGTTTTGTGACTATTGCTGACTTGTGCTGAGAGCTTCTTGATCCTTCTGTTGTTTCTGGGCTATCACCATCTTGCCCGTACGTTCCTATATCTGCCACTGCATCCTCTACTTTTAACAAGCTCATCTTTCAATTGTTCCTCTCTGCTGTTAGAGAAAGACAGACAGGACAGTGTTATGGCTCTGATGAATACATAATAAACGGCACGGTCCTCATCAATATCTCTGCTAGACTCTGAGATTTTCTAACCACATTCTATGATTTCTCATCCAGGGATCTTATGCAAATTACTGGCCTTCTTAAACAGGTCATTAAAAGTTGATTATTTACTTAGTTGTATCCTCATTACACCTTCGTACTAATGTTTATTTTTGAGGCGATTGATCTCCGACACTTATGTTGGTGTTACAAAGGGAAAGTTGTATGCAGTCTTCTTGGTATTTGTATTGAGCATCATGTGTTAACTCGTGACTACCGTGTAAAATATTGCCCTGTGGTATTACCTATGGTAAAACTGTGCGTGCTTTGTGTTTTACAATTCACAAGCTGCTTTGGTACCCCAGACCATGATGACACAGAATGGGGTATGTGTAAGAACGAGCTCTTCTATAAAATATGCACGTCCTCTTCTATTGTCAGAGCGGCTTATACAGGTGTCAAAAAGTAACATTTCACCTTCTGCATATCTTCGCCCACATCACATATGTCGTATTTTACAAAACACGTTTTCCGACTATAAATAATCGCAATTCAAAAATTACCACGGAATTTCATGCTATATTTTTTCGTTTACAACGACGATAAAAGAAACATCTAGAATTTACTGTTTTGAAGAAAACATTTTTAAAGTGCAATATAAAGCTAATACTAATTTAAAAACAAACAATTAGATTATCTTAATTAGGCTACAAAGTTATAAGTCTGATGTGAAAACACAAATGTATATTGCAAAAATACGAAGCATATTACACCGGTGTTTGTCCAAGGTACATAAAAATAGACCCCTATTGAAAAGCTTGTTACGAAAGATCGATGGAAATAAGTCCAAATAGGCTATGTGAAATGTTATATTGTGGGATCGGGCCAAAATACAATGCTATATAAAACACGTGGTATATGAATGTCGATTTTAAAATACGGACAGTTCGTATGTGAATACGGGGATTGGATATGACGATTTTGAGGAACATTGACAAAAAATATATGATTATAAACTAATGAATCAGGAGCTTCACCTTTTGAAACTTTGTGGATGGGAAGAAGAGAACTCGATGGATGAAACGAAGGAGTAATTAGGCCGAAATTTCTGCAAAAAACATCAAAAATTGTGAAATTAACGACAGTATGTGCTGCGGGCGACGATATGTTAAGGCATGAGGCAAACATGTTAAAATGTGAAAGCCTAACATTTGTGTTTGAAAGTGTGATTCTTCACTGTACTTTCACAGTGTCTGTTAGTATGTCATAGAATCCAAATCGATGTGTACAAGAAATCCCTGATAGAAGTAGACCCCCTTACCTTGGTTTCAAGGAAATTACTTGCAGAGGTTGAGGGGAGGACTTGAAGGTTCATACATCTACACCTTCATGCAACTGTAATTTTCCACTTTGTTCCATAGCACATCAATAGAAACCAAAAGAACAAAGTATCCTGGTTTTCAAAAACTGAACAAATTCCACACTTTCCCAAAAAAAATTTCTTAGTTGAAAGTTTAAATACATGCTTTACAGGAAACTTTCATTTTTAACCCATACAAGGAAAGAAATCCCTTTAACAGTATTTTTGATGAATTATCACAAAATAGACAGGTAATACACAGAAAATTTGCAATACAGTCGGCAGAAACTTTTTGTTGAGATTTTGTTTTCAAAATTTCTTATTCTTACTTCTCAATTCCAGGAATTCCTTTTTATTTTCCATAAAAGAGATACCCTTTTAAAGTTATGAAAGGGTAAAGGGTGTCAGCAATTTTAAAATAAAATCTAGTAATGATGAGGAAAATGATTAAGAACGTTAGCAAATTTCTATGCAGTCTGAAACAAGTCATCAACATTAAAAGCAATAACAAAATGGTTATTTTTGTTCAGACTCAAACAGAATTCAGTCACCCTTTTAGTGCGATGAATGAATGCTAAAATGGCTCTCCACCTTTGGAAGTAATTAAAGTGTGATGACTCCAAGTCTGAAAAGAGGCTTTATTATGCATTCCCAGATGAATTCCTTTACATATGTAAATTAATACAGCACAGTAAAGTTATGCCAACTTAATACCTTTATGAATAACAGGATCAAACGACCTTATTACATCATCACAGGAAAAAAAACTAGAATTTGCAGGTTCTCGGCTTTTCGCTCACTATATTCAAAGAATATAAGCGTGGGTGCTCCATAAAAAACTAACATTTTAGTGAAAACATTACCACACATACACACACATATACACAACACACACACACACATACATACACATGCAAAACGGAGCAAAGTGTGGTCCAGCCAGCTATGCTGGCGGCCCACAAAAATTAAGATATATCTATCATGGAATTATAGGTTTTTTCTCCTTATACATGCTGTATAGAAATACTTCAATCAAATGAAGTTGCAGTAGCAGTAGCAAACTAGCAAATCACATTCTTTATGGGAGTAAAGCTGATACCACTAACCGGAAGTTTACTTCCAATATTCTAAAGTCCTATGGATTTAAGTTTGGTGAAGCTTGTCTTGAGGAAAACACCAGATTTGCCTGCATGAAAAATTCATACCCTTCTTGACATCGGTTCGTCCTTTTCGGTGTTTTCCATAGCAACGCATTCTTTCCTTTCCCATCAGCCCCCCCGTTCAACAATCACTGTGCCTGGCCCCGTGCTTCGTCCATCAACAAATTTCGGGTACCGCCGATCCAAAGCTGTCTTATCACGATTGAGTGTGGTCCCCCCCCCCCCTGTTCTGTTCTGACAAAAAAATTTCCCCTCCCACTATCCACACGTATTTTGGGGATTGTTTGCCTTGTGGTATATTATGGATCTTGCGGAATTTTTGGCCATTATATAATTCTAATTTCTAAATTGTGTTAATTTGCTAATTTGTTGTAAATTTTCTTTAACTTATTTCCGGTCGTTAGGAAAGTCCAGCCAAGGGGCACAATCTACTCCAGGTTTGGAACTACCATTACAACAACTGTGTTAAACTATCAGTCATCTGAGGATATAGTAAGAAGGTGTTAATAATCAGGTCAACCAGAGTACCTTTAGAGAGCAACCAACGTTACGACCGCAACCTGCGATCGTCAAGATGGGTAATAGGTCGTCAAAGCTGGACCAAGTTATTCCGGTCACTATAACCGGAATTGGGTGTCATTCTGTGCGAGGAATTGTCCTTGATGATTCAATCCCAGCCGTGTGAAAGTTGGACCCTGCCCCCCCTACTGCGGTTCAGGATGGTTGTTCCCCGCTACCAATTGCTGGATATCAGGAATGGGCGATCAATAAGGCCACCTGAGATTGGGTGACTGACAAACCTAAAAAACAAAAGCTGTTCAGGTCAACTCTTAAAACAACAGATCTAGAACCGTGTGAGGATGTCCATCACCATACAACGGAGGAACTTTCAGAAAAGCTCAAAACGCATCTTTTTTTTTGTTTTATAACGAGATTCAAGGGACACCACACATAAAAACCTACCAACACATTCTGTCAGTCGCTGTCCATCCAAAGGACAACAACCAAAACAAGGTGGTTAAGCGGAGAGTGGTGTATGGGTTTCAATGTTGCTAAAGATAATGACTGGTGAAGACCAAATATATTGGTTGAATGAAACTTACCAACCTCTCCAGAAACGGATGCTTCAACACAGTAGGGCAAAGCACGAGTGGCAATGAATCGGTGTCGATTCACATCTGAATACAAGCGGTCACAGTTTTGATACTGAAGACGTCCGGATCTTGGACAAAGACAACACGCTGGTTGAACGCGGTTTAAAAGGACGGCAATCTGGTCAGGAGCGGAACAAAAAACCATCCCTGAACCGCATGGGGGGGGGGGCGTCAGGTCAAACTTTCACTCGGATGGGACAGACTCATCAAGACAGTCCTCGCAGATGAAAACCACTTCCGGTTATAGTGACCGGAAGAACTTGGTACAGCTGTACTACCATACAAGCTGAAGATCGCCAGGTTGCGGTTAGCCACAACGTTTGGTTGCTCTCAAGGTTACGTCTGGTTTGACCGATTATTATACACCTTCTTGTAAATTACAACTGTTAAAATGTTTTTGTCATTCATGTATCTTCATTTCCAAAATTATTTCATCGTGTTAAATGAATTTTTAAATTAGCATTGACAATCCTTCCTAATATAGATCACAAATTGGCCCGAGATTACAATTAACATTACCCTGGTTAAATTGTATATCTCCTTAAGATCTGCTGTCCTGGGGGGGACTGTATCTAATCAAGTTTAGAGTGCAATTTAACATGAAAAGTTCTGTGTTATATTGTTAGCTCCTCCTTACTGGAACTGCTGTCGGGGGGACGTGGGACACGTTACGGGGAGAGTTGCCAATTACATTTAAATCGCTGTTAATATCGTATATACTCCTTTGGATATGCTGTTGGGGGGACTTGGACCGTTTTGGAGTTGCAATTTAACATTAAATTCGGTTTAATATCATATATTCCTCCTTACTGGTACTGCTGTTGGGGGGACTTAGGAATTTCAAGTTCGGGTAGTTACCAAATTAATGGTTAACTACTATTATTAAACAGTAAGTACTAGTACTATTTGTCAATGCGTTTACAATGCACATAGTTATTTCATTGATGGGATGGTATTGTAATAAATCCAACAATCAGTCGACATCGCTACTGCAAATTTGTGTCGGTCCATATTTTTCTTTCTGTCTAGGGGTAATGAAAGCAATACCATGACCTACACTTTCTCTTAAGAATTGGTTATTTATAGTCCTGGAACAACCTGATCAATTTTGCAGAATAAATAACAAACTAACACATCAGTTTGGGCTTACATGTGAAGGCATGTGTGCTTGTGTTTGTGTGATATGGGTGTGTTGTGTATGTGTGTGTGTATTCCTTCCTGCACATGTGTGTTAGAGTGGACTGGAAAGGTGTTGTATGGTATCAGCGAAGGTGTGATTGGTGTAACACCTATTGTGTGGTTGCGGGATACAACTAAAAAAAGGCATTTTTGCTTTGTTTTTAAAAAGTCTAACTATCAGGGTCACCATGGTCCTCATGAAACTGGAAGAACAAAGACCAGCATAAGCATGTGCCTTAAAACATATAATTTTCATTTTCAACAATTTTCATGAACACCTTCCTGATAGCTATACCACTTGAAGGATTGTTTCCCTTTATGATTCATATAGCTATGGAAAGCCAATATAACATATGGGCCTTTGGGTTCAAGACTGGACAGTAGGAGAAGACAATACTTTATTACACGTGGGGTGTATTTCACAAAGCACTTAAAATGCATCATAAACCCAGTCAAAGGCATCGTAAGTAATAGGGGTTTCTAACAGTAACCTTATGATGCGTTTGCGTACGATGGGTTTATAACAGGTAACTTATGAGGGTTGCTTAAGATGGGTTTCTAACAGTAATTATGATGAGTTGCTTACGATGGGTCGTATGAAGAGGTTGACCTCTTTGTGAAATCCAACCTGGTCTTTGGCGAGTGTTTTTCTACATGCAATAACATACGATTTATTTATTATTAATGTAATTTACAGGAAACAAAACTATTAAAAATGGACATAAACAGTGATTAGTTATCATACATAATTCGTGAGTTACATGGTTTCAATGCCCAAAATTGAGCTACAGAGTGGATAATTTTTCACCCTAATATTTCAATGTTACCAAAACACATAGTGAATACACTCTGTGACTATATTGGAGTAATAAAATTTTTGGACAAGTTATTAGGTACACCGCTTCCTGCCAAAAGGGCACACCAATGGATTACATAGGGTCGAGTTCATGCATCAAGCAATGGACGCATGTATCATGACCAAGACATTATTACTCAAACTCTTGGTAGCTTTACTGAAAATTATAGGAAAAACAATACCAATAAATGCGCTGTCTGATTTACATTATTTAAGTTCAAAGTACTGTACATTAAATTTGCGTCACTAGGAATATCACATGTTCACACATTGAAAATTTGGAGTTAAAATATAACGTGCCAAGAATGACTATCCCTAAGCAAGCTCCCACTACACCTGGGTGAAGTGAAACAAGTTAGATAAAGAGTGTTTTGTCAAGGCCCACAAACAAGTTGGCTATGTAAAAAACTAGCGTAGTGCAAGGACAAGTACCAAATGACAGGCAGTGACACCCCGACGGGGCTCGAACTCAATGGTCTACGACTTCTGTTAGTAGTAGGCAAAACAAACAATGAGAATATTCTAGCAGATTCCAGGGGTTCCTATGTGTTTGCACCCCCCTTAAAACTACATTCTAACCTGAATATTAGGATCTCTATGACAAAAATTAAAGAATTGATGTTACCAAAATCAAATATTTCCCAAGGGGTGTTGGCAGCCATTTGACATCTAAAGGAAGTCAGTCTATACAAGTGGTTCAATTTAGTTGAAAGGTCTCTTAAATGAGTTGTTCATCCACTAAGGAATCAGGAAAATATATACGTTGGATATGTGTGATGTTAGTTACCTGAAAAGGGTGAAAATAGATAAAGGCATTGAACTTGATCGAGTAATTAGCAGACTCCAACTTAGCTATTGCCTTGTTGCACAGAATAAAGGTAGCCTAGCATACCTTCTTCATCCAAATCTTTGACAAGGTGGGTGATGCATTTCCTGTGCTCTTTATGGCTCATGTCTTTGATAAGTTTTCGTTTTTCCTGAATCCAAGACTGCTTTGTCAGTTTGACCCATGGACTCCATTTCTTCAGGATAAGGTTGAGTGTTCTGTTTGTCTAACTCTTTCACTCGTTCCACTTGACTTGGTCTTTTTCCTCTCCAAACGCATGAGAGTTTGGGTTTATTATCTCAGGAGGATTGTATGGTTACTGCATACATATTATTGAAGTGTTGAGTCTTTCAGTCAAACCATGCTTTATCTGGCTTATGTAGAGTGCAGTGGTTGTTGTGCATATACTTATGCCTGCCTCCTTAGGTATTTTGTTGCAGGTGGCCCCAGTACCTACTTGGTTGTATGTTATCGAGAGTGATATACGGTCAATTCCAATCATTATAACATGATTATGATATCCACATTTTCAAGATGCCATTCAGGTCACTGGGAATCAATCACTCTTAGCAAATTGGACAATTTCTCATTGACCATCTGTTAATGCTATCATCTAGAGTCGTATAGAAAGTTTTACCAAGGAATCCGATAGGTTGGATGAGCTATAGATAGATATGATCTGCTTACATGTATTGTTTAATTTCTTTTGTTGCTCGATATACACAAGTCATGGTAAGGCTTGTGGTGGTGTAAGATTGTCAACTAGGTGAGGATCCGGGCCGCGGTATCCATGATAGGACGTCTAACATGGCCCACATTTGAAGCTGGGGCGGATTGGAACAGTCAGGGGTTTCCACCCTACTTATTCGACACTGATTGCGATGGCAGTACAGTTGTGAACTTGTACACGGGAACGACGGCTTAAACGTCCCTCCGAAGGATGGCGTGCTTTCATGATCCATTTTGCCATTCCCAAGTGAAACCAGGAGGAGAGCGGTAATTCTGGATTTAATAAATAGCTGTATACAGATCAAATTCAGAATTTATAGTACCCGAATAAAACCCAGCAAGTGCCACGACCCCACGGGATTTCGAACCCGGGAAGTTTATGGTAAATTTGCGCAGAGGCAAGCACCCCTAAACGCTAGGCACACGCTATCACACGCTTAATGTCTAGTTTGGGTCGAGTAAACTGTATACACTGTACTGTACCTTGAGTCTTTGCTTTTTTCTCAGAGTTCTGGGACGACTTGAGGAACTTCAGTAATGTTGATCAAATGATGGCCAATCATCAGGGCTTTCTGCTATGAGTGTGAGATCGTTCCGCATATGCTTTGGCTGAGGTTGTGAGTCGGGCCACTCATCGGCAGAGTATCCAAGACATTGGATTTGGTCTAGTAGGTCTAAAATTACAGGTTGAAAACTGCTAGAAACAGGATGCACAATTCAGTAGATATCCTTGAAATACACCAACACACAGCACTGAATCCAGTGTGTTGTCCAATCTTCTGTTTTTACATGAATGAGAGCTCATTATAATTAAAATAATCTTTTGAGGGTCTTGAACATGGTTACATTCCAAGGCAAACTGTATAAAGCGGTATGAACGGTTGCATATGCATCTGCCATGTCTAGCCATGAGTCACAATTCGGTTGCCTTTACTTCTGGAAATTCTGCTGTCAGTTTCTGTAAAGAGCTTCTGTGTGTTCCCCATACATTTTTGACATTTCCAAGAAGCCATCTTTGTTTGTCTAATGTAATTTATTGCTCAGAGATTTCATTGAAACAGGAACATCCATAACAAGGTTCCCACTGGAATTCTTCAGGCGAATGGGTCTGAAGCAGGTAGATCACTTGTATTTGAGTTTCTCTGACCTTCAATCTGGGGGGGGGATTTGGGAATTCTCCAAATGTTACCGATAACTTGGGTAGTAGTAATCCAGATGAGTTTTCGGCACTTTCTCCATTGCAAGGAAGACGGTTGGTTACAGGGGCACTGGCATTTTCTTTGCTTATGTTTAGGTAGGCAGCAAATTTGACAGGGTTGGAGGGTTGTGTTGAATCTGTGGTGGTTTGGTAGTCTTTCCATGCCCTTTAGTGGAATGGTATTTATAATCTATTTAAGAAACTTCTCAGCAAGGTGTTTGTTAAAACAAAAAAAAACAAAAAAAAAAAAAAAACCCATGGATGTATCCTCTGTCGTTCCCATCGAACATGTTTTTGGCTCTGGTATGAGTTCTGTCAATATTGCTGTGCAGCTTTACGGCCAGCTGCCAAAATTTGAATTTGAATTAATTTACATTAATTCCCAAAATACCAGTTAATGTGAGTGGTGTTGTGTGTATTACAATTAGCCCATGAGAGAATGAACAAACTATTTCCCATTTACCGTAAACAAACCCATATTTTAACCTGCAGCATTCATAATGGAAAAGAAGTCAGTCAAAAATTTTTTCCAGATGGGTGAGAAAAATACCAAGGTTTCTAATGGTACCAAAATCTATTGTTTGATGGGCGTGATGCGTGTGCTTTTGTGTTTAGGAATCGAGGCTGAGGATCGGGTAGTGTTCTTTAACGTCTTGGCTACACTTGAAGTCTATGACAATATCTTGTACATGATATTGACATAGTGTGATATAATAGTAGTTGCGGTCATGGTTTAAACCCTATGGTCCTTTCGACTGGATAGTTCTACTTCCTTACGAGGCAAACCAGGTACCTATCCAGCCTCACTTCAGGCCTATACAGTCAATTAAAGCATCTATAGCAGTATATATTTTATACTAATTTGTATGAGGCTTTTCCAAATGGGGCTATGGACTACCAAGCGATTTCCTAAAAACTCACCAAGATGGCTTGGGGTCAAGAAGTTTTCTCTGTGGTCTTTTAAACCTGACTTGCAAATAAGGTTATTCCAGAAGAAACCAGTAGACAGAAAAGGATTTTAATTATAATCAATAGCTTGAATCCAAATAAAAAATACGTTCCATCGGGTGCAATTGAATCAGAACCTGAAATCTCCAGCACTAGTTACTGACGCGGTCACATTGAATTTGTCATGATGAAACACCACTACAAATTAGAAGTGACAGCTCCATCCATTACTTTCGGCCAGACTTTGCAGCTTTTTTAATTTGTCAAGGCTAACTAGGCATTACCAGCTGTTATCTGTTTTAGTAATGCTGACGGATTGGCGCCAGGATAGCATTTAACCTCCCTTTTGAAACTCTACCGGTAGTTGATGAGTAAACCCATCCACACATCCCTCCCTTGCCTATAGTTTGGTGAGTGTGGTATTTTACTCAACTTTAAATTTTCTTTGTACATGCACAACATGCATATGTTTGTTTTTGCCCATC